>APFE030537577.1:75770-106065 GCA_000404065.3 Pinus taeda | reverse complement strand
GTTCAGTAGGGACAGGTGTTAGAGGATCAGATTGCTATCAGTTGTGACTATAGTTGTGCATGAGGATTTGCACAATCAATGAGATTGAGTTATGCCAATGAGAATTGGCTAATACCAAGTGATTATAGCCTCTGCTCATGTGATTCTCAGTGTGAGTGATTATTTTGAGGTAAATACGAGTTTGGTTCAACCATTCTCATCCATTCTTGAGCAGGTATTGAGCAGTGGAGGCAGGCAAGGAGTGGAATAGATTTGGAGATCAGATCTGAGCTGTATTGTGCGTAACAGGTGGAGATAGTCCTGGATACTTGTGAGAAGTATTGACTATTGTAATGTTACACGTTCTCAATCATTAATATACAGATAGTGTGGGGTTTTCAGCTGTAAGCTTTCCCCGGGTTACATACTCTGTTAATGTGTGCATGCTTTTGATGTTTTGTTGTTATTGATGCTGCTATATTGATGATCAACGTAGAGAATCTTATGTATTGTGTATGTATTCCACAATAGGACATGATCAGGATAATCTCCATTGAATATGTGTTTATTATTCAAAATTTCTACAGGGTGGTGCGAAATCACCAGTGGGCAACACGTAAGGGATGGGGCCCGGTGGGAAACTACTTTCCAAACCCCCCAACGCCCCCCCTCCACCCCCCCGACGATGAGGGGGGCTAAAAATGGCTAGGGGTCATGGATTAAGGAAGGGAGTGGATCCTGAGGCCTTGAATGTTGCTAAAATTTAATCGCAAGCGACAAAATGATTTGTCCCCATGCGCTTTAATATTTCTTTTAAAACTTAAGATAAGGGGAAAATGTAAGATAACGAATTACTTTATTCCCAACACACATGTTTCTCTTTTGGACTTAGGATATGGGATAGATAATGAAGCATTTTGAAATACTTTATCCATAGAGTGCACACTTGCCTTTCATCATATCCTCAAACCTAGGATAAAATTTATATAAGCAAATATTTACCAAATCACCTAATCTACCTACCCTTAGCTAGACTATCATTTTTATTTTTGTCTCTAGGGTGCACTTAGATTAGCAAACCCATTTTTATTTTCTTTTATGCAGAATGAAAAACTATCTAACCTATCCCTTATTTCTCCTATTGATCCAAATTAAACAGTTGGATCAATGTCATTTTCTACCTAACTAATGATTTACCCAGACTAAACTGTTGGGTAAATCTTTATTCTCCATCTTATCTTACAGAATTTTAAAGGAGTTTAATCATGATTGCCATGTATGATTAAACTAAGGCTAATGATTGTGGCATTTTGAACAAGCTACACACAACTTTTATTTTACATATATGAAGCAAAAAACTTTCTATGAGTAGTGGCATTTAGACTTGCAACACTTTCAATATTATTATTTTTTGACTTTTCTTTCTTTTGGTGGGATTCAATATTTTCTTCTTTTTCAATATTCTTGTTTTTTCTCTTTATTTTTCTTCTTTATACCCTCTTTTCATTTTTTAATTCTTTTTCCTTTTATTTGGAAATCATTGGCAGATTGACAAGTTTTTTACAAAATAAGATTCTTGAGATAGAATTCTCAATTACGTTGAGATCCTATAAATTATAGGACCCTAACAATGGCTCTAATTGGGGATGAAACTCTCCCTGTGAGGTGCCAAGAACATGTGATCAATAGCCTTAAGTGTTTTATTTGAGAAATATATACCTTTGATTTCTTTGTTGCAGTATTTATGGTAACTCATCAATAGAAGCTCATGGCCTTCTCTTTGGGCTTCAACTTTTGTTAATAGGTCACCCAATCCAAACAATAAGGACAATGATATTTACAATGATAAATGATAAGAAATCTCTATTGCTCAGAGAAATAGTGTTTGAGCATCCTGCCATTGACAGGTCCACCCGGTAATTCTGTCCCATCCAAATTTCTGATAAAAAATGCATTATTCCCTCTGAAAGCATAAATGACATGTGGTACCATCCATACATTGTCAAATTTTCCATGCTTGCCTTTATCCTCTCTTCTAGAATCCCACTTTAAGACTTTATCACCGATGGTGAAATCACACTCTTTTGTCCTTCTGTCAAAAACTTTCTTATTATTCTCATGGATGACTTGAGCCTTATTATAAACTTCTTCCCTGGATTGCTGCAACTGGATTGTCTGATCAATCCTTCTTTGAACATCATTTGGCTTGGCTTGCACTTCTTGAATTAACTTCATGACTGGAACTCCCAAATATGATGGAAAAACAATAACCATTCCATAAACCTATTGGTATGGTGACATGCCAATTGATTTCTTTATGGTGATCCTATCAGCCCAAAGTGCATTTATGAGTTTGTTGTGCCATGACTTTTTGTTGTCTGCTAACATCTTCTTAATAATATTCACCAGACTTTTGTTTGAAGATTCAACCAACCCATTACCTTGTGGGTAATAAGCAACTAAATGCCCCAAAGTGATATGGTATTTGTTGCAGGAATCTATCATTTTCTTAGATCTAAAGGCTGCAACATTGTTTGTAATAAGCTTTTTTGGGTAGCCAAATCTAGATAGGATGTTGGTTTCTAAGAATTTGAAGATCACAACATCTGTGTCTAGTCTAGAAGGAGTGGCCTCAATCCATTTGGTGAAGTAGTCAGTAGCAGTAAGGATCCATTTATGTTGAGAAGAGGATGGAGGATGGATTTCTGCAATGAAATCCAATCCCCATTGTTGAAAAGGGCTTTCAACAGACATGGGCTTCAAGGGTAGAGGCAAAAGTTTTCTTTTCCCCTCAAAGATTTGACACTTGTAGGCCAGTAAAAACTAGCTCTAAGGATCTTATTAGTAGTGGTTTTCCAATACAGATGGCCACCACAGTCACCTTCATGGAATTCCTGCATTGTTCTTTCTACATCATCTCTCAATAGACACTTTAGTAGAAGACCACCAGCGTCGTTCCAATATAAAACATTTTCTATAATGCAAAATTTAACTGCCTTTAACTTCAGAAATATAGCCTTTGTTTTTGTTAGACCAGGAGGAGCATTTAAATTAAATAAAACATAAATAAGGTCTGCATACTAGGGTGAGGTCATGAGAGCCTCATTTAGTCGTGGAGTCGCCTCTTCCTCTTGGTCATCCAATTCAGCTACAAAGTTGATATCTAAAGCATTAAAATTAGATCCAACCATCAATTTGGCTAATCCCTATCCTTTGATGAGCTTGGTTGGCATGATTTCCATGTCATATTCCAAAATGATGGCAATCCATTTGTCTCTTTTGCCATCTGGTCCATTTTATGTCAAAATATCTTTAACTACAACATTTGGTACATAAGAAATTATACGAGAATGAATAATATATACTCTGAAATCCTTAATTGTTTTTATTGGTGCAAAAGACTATTTTTACATTATGTTGTACTTGAGTGCAACATCCCTTAAAGCCTTGCTAAAGAAAGCAATGGGTTGTTCATATCCATTAGCATTTTTATGCAAAAGGACAACTGCAACAATATGTTCTGAAGCAAATAAAAAAATTATAAAGTCTTTAGTAAAATCTGGACTAATAAAGACTGGTGCCTTTGTTAATGCTTGTTTAACCTGGTCAAATGATTGCCTGGCTTCAAAGTTCCACCTGATTTGAGAATCTCATTTTAGCATGTTTGTGATGTTTCTGAGAAGTTCTGCAAGGTTAGGGATAAATCTTCTGAGGAAGTTTATGCTCCCAATAAATGATTGAAGTTATTTCATATTTCTTGGATGATTTATTTTCAGAATTGCGTCAATCCTCTTAGGATCAATTTTAATACCTTCCTTAGATATGATATGACCAAGAAGTTTTCCCTCTTCAAGGCCAAGCACTGTTTTCTTAGGATTTAGTGAGATCCCAAAACTCCTACATTTTTCAAATACTCTTCTCAGGTGCATTGAATGTTCTTCATTAGATTTAGAATATACAGTTATGTCATCTAGATAGAGCATAATAAATCTGCTAAATTTCATCAGCAAAAGCAATATCCATTTCTTTTTGTAATGTGGCACCAACATTTCTTCACATACATGAAGGTACCCCATGGAGTGGTAAAGGTTGTTTTGTCCAGATCCTCTGAATGAACTAAGACCTGATTATAACCTAAGAATCCATCTAATAAGGAAATCCTAGAAGATCCAACTACTTCTTGCAGAATATGATCCATTTTAGGTAAGGGATAGTTGTCGTTTAAGGAAACTTTGTTTAGATTTCTAAAATCTATGCAGAATCTAATTTCACCTATTTTCTTCCTAGTTGGCACAATGTTGGAAACCAATTTAGAGTACCTATGAGGAACTATAATTTTTTAATCATACATCCTTTTGATTTCCTTCTCAATTAAAGGCATCAGAACCAGATTTATTCTGCGAAGTTTTTGTGTAAAGGGTTTCTGATATTCTTTAATGGGAATTTTGTGTTGTATGATTTTTTTTATCATATGTTTTAGGATCTTCATAGATCTAGGAAAAAACATCACTCAAGTCCTTGAATAAGGAAATATATTTCTTGTTTTTCAGCTGCTCGGGTTGATTTAGAAAGTTTTATGATTTTGGGGTCTTTTTCAGTACCTAAATTACAATCTTCCACTATTGTTCTTGATGTCTCAATCTTAGGCTTTTTAGCCACATCATTGAAATCAAATAATTCTTCTAAAGGAACTAGACCTCTAGGCAAAACATTATCTTTAAGCTTGGGTGTTTCAAACTCTTCTTTTCTAGGTCTATTTCAAGCAATTCTAGTTTATTTACAATTTTATCTACAAGTGTATTTACATCTAAATTATCTAATTGCATTTCTAGATTAGAACATTCAACAATTTGGCTATCTACTTCAGATTCAAAATCAATACTATCATCTTGAAATTCATCTTTGGATTGTATGAAACTTTCAATTTGTTTATCATTTCCAAACACCTGCCAATGCCTCATGTTATTAGGTACAACTGGTCGGTGTTTTACCTCCAGTACATATTCTTGATTAGGATAAGGCATTTTACAAGAGCTGGTTGAAAAAGCCAGATTGTTTGGAATGATGTTTTGTTTTCTAGGAATTCTAGAAAGGTAATATTCAATAAAACTTTCTAGGAAATCAAGCACATCATTTCTCTATGCTCTCATCCTAGGATTTTTGGCTGAATATTCTCCTTTATTTTGTTTGATAATTAATTTAGCATCCCCTTGAATGGAGATTATTTTATCACCTAACCTTTTTAACAACTACAATACTAAAATAAGGGCTTCATACTCTGCTATGTTATTAGTACTGTTAGGTTCCTATACCAATAGGTGTCATTTCTCATGATTGACTGTGGAAATACCAAATATGATCATCCTTTCCATGCTGCAAAGGTTCCATATTATCAATAAATCAAGATTTAGATAAAGAGAGAAGAAAGGAATCCCAAAGAAGCACCAGGAAAGTGGCTTGTTAAAAAATGCAATCAGAGAAGTGCAATCACTGACTTTCTCACAGTTGATGAATAGCCAGACATTTTAACCCTGGCTAGATCATGTTTAAATTTCTTGTTTTAGAATAGAGAATAAGATTTGCTCAAACAGTTCAAGCTTAGCAGATCACTAGATTAGTTAGAGAATTAAAGGGCCCAACTGCTCAATCTGAGCCCTTGGTTGAAATAAGGATAGATTTAGATAGGAGGGCAACCAAAAGAAAAGAGGAAAAGCAGGGTTTGCTAGTTCAAATGCACCCAATCAAAGGAAGAAAAAATGTTAGGTATTTTAGGTTGGGTAGGCAGATAATTATGAGATTGCAGAAAGCAGAGTGATGTTCAGTTTAAACAATATCACAAGAATCATGGCAAAGTGGCTACAAAGTTCAGTGGAGCATGACTGACTTCCCCTCTCATTTCCCCCACAAACTTCACTAACATCCCCTAGGGATATTGAGATGTGCTCAATAGTCCTAATCCATTTCATTTTTGAGAGATACTAAGCAAAACATTGTCTTTACTTGGTCAACACAAGCCACATTTCTTGTGTAAATATAATCATCTCATTTCCCCTTCATATCCTAAAAAATCTGAGTTTTACCTTATAAACTTAGCATTTCCCTATCATTTGTCATATTAACATCCTGAATCTAGTATATAACTCCCATATTAATGTTTCCCTACCCCTACTATGTATTAAAAAGTAAAAAACCCAAAATATTATATATATCCCGCCCCCGCCTAATATGGCTGTGGTTTAGAGATTCCTTGGGAACCATTGGTCCACCTGGGGCCAATGATAGCCCACCACGTGTCCCAATGGGATTTGTTAGACCTCTGGTCAAACAAATAACCATACCCGCCGCGCCCGCGGAATAAACCTGGTCAATTAACCTTTGGTTAATTAAATTGTCATGTCCGTTCCGCATTTATCAAATAACCTAAATTTTGAAACCCACCAAACTTTATAAAAAAATTTCAATTATCGTGCGCGCTGCTTTATTAAACCCACGACAACTCACCTTCCCATCCACCATCGGATCACCTTCTCTAGATCCAACGGTCCTCATTGATATCGGAAGCGCCCCGACGTCAGGTTGTTAGCACCCGATGGTTGGCGGTTTTCTTGTCGTACCCAGGGACACTTGGAGCATTCCCATTGCATTGGGCTAGCGCTGACAGAAACAACCCCTGTACCAAAGGCGGTCCGATGGAAACCAGATACCACCCTTCGTCCTTCCGCCCGCGTCACTATCCCGTCAGCAAACACGTCATCACCTGCAATGCCCCTCCAGCCGCCGTGTCCGCCATGTCATCCCCCTCATCAGCAACCATGTCAGCAACCACGTCACCCTCCGTACTCCACTACCAGACAAAAGCTATGTCATGCTGATGTCATCCCCAAAACGTGCCAAAAAGCTTGAAAATTCCAATTTTTTATAAAAACTCGGGAAAGCGATTGTTTTGTTTATTCCAAGTTCGTTGACTGCGCAACCCTGCATGCAATTTACGACAAATTGGCCACTACTGCTGCACAGTCCGTCACCCAGTGAAGTCAACTCCATAGTGCATTACCTCAGCTCAGCCTGCAGTCTTCATCATACACCAGGCACCCATAAAACAGGTATTTACCCCATAGTCGTCCTCAAACCCTGTTTTTAAGAAATTTCTCTGGTAAAATTACCTGAAAAGCTAAATTTAAGTCAAAAGAGTTGTTGCCCGTAACCCTTGCACTTTAAAATCATTGTCTGACCATTGTTAACCAAGAAAATCCTGCAAACTTTGTCTACCTCTGCAAGTTGCCCATATTAATGCAATTCGAGCCCGTCTTCGCCTGTGAAATTGTGTAAAAGTACCTGCAAGGGAGAGTTCTTGCCCAGTTTCTTCCAGAATTCCAAACTAACGCTGTAATTCCCTGTGGGAAACCAAATTCATTGCTCTGCGGCCTGTTACTCTAAAGAGCTCTAAACCCAAGATTAGGGTCACTTAACAAATTGAAAGGGAGGCTATTTTCATAGTCTTGTCCAACCTCCCCAGCACAGTCTACATAATTCACCTTTTCCACCATGAATGCTACCTAGTGAGGTGACCACAAGATAAAATTCAGTCTGCAAGATCCTGACAAAAGTTTTAGAGCCAGAGTTCTCTTTTATGCTATTTCATAAACCTACATTCCAGTCAAAACACAATCTATTGAAGTATGGAGGCTCCAGTGGCTCTCAACATTTCCCCCTTGAATGCACCATAAGGATTTGGAGTGGTTACCTCTGGCAGACAGAGACTTCCAGATTAAGGACATGATGGGTCTCAAGTCTCACTTGCAAACTTTTTATCAATTCAGAAATAGCCACAGAAATAACACTGATGTCCTGAGAATCTGGGAGTCTAACATGCCTATCTACTACCTCCCTTTAGTCAATGTGCTGCCTGATTTCATTCATCATTGCTGTGCAAACTATGATCCCACACAAAGAGCAATCCTCACTCCAGATGGATCTGTACTGTTCTATATTACTTCTCAGTCCTTAAATAAGATGTTGAACTTTGAGCCACCTCAGCCTCTGGTTCCTCTCACCATGAAACTCTTGCTTGATCAAGGTGCAAAACTGCCTAGCTCAGAAATAACAAGAGTAGTTCAGTTGTCCATGCAACCACAGTGCCAGCCTGATCAACCTCCACCCTATCATCAAGTCTCATTCAATGAAACAGGAAAGCTCCTAATAGATATGATATCCTACATTCTAGGATGCAAAACCAGTGAGTTTGTTGATGAAACTGTGTTTGTGCTAATGCCCATGTTCACTCCACGACAACCCCTTGCTGTCATGTATGACTATGCCACCTTCATAGCAAACAAAATCCATGAGCAATTCATGATGTTGGAGAGAGAAAGAGTGTTCAAATATACCTCTTACATATACCATCTGCTGCTGTACTATCACCCTGATAGTTTCCAAGTTCCTCTCAAGAAACTAGACTCCAAAGGAGAGAGGAGATTTGTCATTTTCTGGACCTCAGTTTTCCATGAAGTTCACTACTCACCTTACACATATTGTGAGTTCATTGACATGTTCATTTACCCAGCCACTTGCCTGTTGATGATGACTCCTTCTGGTAGGCTCACTGCTGAAATGCAGAGAATTCTAAATCTTTCAAGGGGATACAACATTTGTGATTGGTATTTCTACCAAAACCATATAGTGATCAATATTTACGGTTGTGAATTGCCCCCCTACAAACTGCCAAGATATGTCCCCATGAGACTTTTTCCCTTGGAATATTTCAGGCAATTTAGTAGTGCAAACTTGACTCATTTCCATGGCAAAAAGAAGAAGGCACAACTGAAGATTAGACATCAATTGTGTCCTTTTGTTTTTAATAAAAGGGAAGAAGCCTGGAATGATGTAGACAAGATGCTAAGGGAAGAACTCATGCTGAAACAAAGCTTTTGTTGGGCACCATATGACCCTGAACATTTCATAAGCTATAGGAGAGTAAAAAAATTCTTTCAGGATATGTGCACCAACCAATCCCTCACATTGAACAATATGCAAATCGACAGGAATGGGTAGAGGGCACACTAATTGAAGATCTTACTGAAGAAGAAAGATTAGAAAAAGAAATGAAAGATTATGAGAAGAGAATTGACCTGGATTATTTTGCACAGGTCACTTTCACACAACCTCAACATATTAGAGCAAGCACATCCACTGCTACATCTTCACAATAGCCGGCTCAAGAAGCCACTCCACCTGCAGGGAAAGGTAAAGAAATACAACATTAAGAGCAGAAGAATACAATGGCAGAACAACCATCTACAAATCAGGAAAAGGGTCAAGAACAAGGCCCTTCAACCCAAGTAAAGGTAGCTGAGATCCCTGTACTACAAACCCCTCATAATGAAAAAAGAGCCAAAAAGAGGGACAGACCAGAAGAGACACCTACAGGGGCATCTACAGATCAGCAAGGTGAGAAGAGACAAAGGCTAAACCTCTATTCTGAGGAAGAATTCACAGAAGAAACAACAGGTAACATTAGGGGTGAGGGAACTTCTGAATAGCAGATCCCTCCATTTTTGGAAACATCTACCATCTCCTTTCAGTAGGAGCAAGAGAGATAGCCTGGTGTGGAGGTTACATCCACCAAGCAACAGAGCAAGCAGGGCTCTGATATCAAGAGAGAATTCACAGAAATTAAAGCTAGAAATGAACCAGTGAGGTTTCAACTTTATAACCAATTGTTAAGAATGGATCCTACCAATCAACAAAGGCTGATGGCAGCCTATGATATGCAGACAAGGAAGATGACCCTTCGTCACTTCAGGCCCACTGTACAACAGCCACAGTCAGCTGCAGATTATATTAGGACCAATCTGGAAGTTATTGCTAAAGACATCCATCCCATAGACCAGATTGAGTTACACAAACAGGCTGGAGAAATGGTATAATCCACCTTGGCAGACAAAGCTCTAATGGCTCATAGACTGCAAAATTCATTGTATAACACTTGTGCCCAATTAAAGCTGGAAAAAGCCTCCACTTTGGCCAAGGATAATAGAATAAAATCCTTGGAAGAAATTATCATAGAGTTGGGACATGATCCCAAGGATCCCAAAGGCAAACAAGCCTTAATAAGAAAGAAGGAGGAATACATAGCAACCCTGAGAAGACAATTGAAGCTGCCAGCTACAATACACCCTCAAACCGCAGAGGTGGCACAACAAAAGGAAGAAGAGGATGTGGTCATCTTACTGATGAGGATGAACCAAAGGTTGCTGGACACAGAGAAAGCCTTGGAAGAGGCTCTACAAGGAAAACATCAAGAGTTGGCCTCTCAGCCAGCTCAAACAACTCCAATTCTCACAGCTCCTCCTCCAGCAGTTACCACAACAATCCCTCCCTCTGATCCAGCATCAACAGCAGGTACCTCAACTTCAGCATCAACTACAACAACCACACTACAAGAGGCTAGCCTGAGCATGGAGGAGATGATGAAAGAAATAAAGGCCTTGGAGATCCAAATGGCAGAACTTAAGGAAACCAATGAAAAACTTTATGACAAGTCAAAAATGACTGTGGCTGAGAAAACTAGGGAAGTGAAGTCCCTAGAGAATAAGATAAAAGCCTTGGAGAAGGACCTCACTCTCCATAGAACCCTGACAGAAATCAAGACCATTTTGTGGGATAAGATTGACCAAGCTATTGCTGATCAATGAACAACAATACAAACTATTTTTGATCAGATAGAGTTGATAGGAGTGGCTCAATATGAAACTCAAAAGGCTAGGGTATTATTGGCCAATAAGCCTAAGCAAGCCAATCAAATGATTCATTTTTTGAACACTCATACCAGTGAACAATTAGCATCTCTAGACATTCATAATAGGACATAGACTATTTTAAGAGTCAAGAAGGTGCTAACTATGAGAAATTTTGTTCAGACAGTAGAAAGAAAATGCCAGGAAATGCAGACATATATAGAAGCCTTCAAACATAAATTTGCAATGTTAAAATGCAAAGGTTTACCTAGCCTAGTCACCAGCAGTGGGAAGCTGTTAAAGCAAGAACATTATGCTCATAGGTTAAATACCTATGTGCAAAATCAAATTATAGCATCATCAAGCAGCTCGGAAGAGACAGTGCCTCCCTCTGGACAGAGTTTGTATGATAAACTAGAAAGTTTGTTTTTTATTGAGCATGAGGTGGCACATCTTTTTGATTTCCAGCCAAATTATTACAGGTACACTAAAGCTGATGAGACACTAATTAAATTAAGAAAGCATCAATTACCAACAGATCACTGGTGGCAGAGCATGCTAGAGGTTTTACCAAGATAGTTGATTTCTCCTTTTTGTAAATTATTTGCATCACAGGTAAAAGGTAATATCAGGGAAAATCAAATCAACTGAGAAGAAGATTCGTGCCAAAAGATGAAACAAACTCAGGCACAAGTGGCAAATGACAACACATCAGGAACGCACATCAGGGAAGCGGCCATCGACCAACTATCAGAGCCAAAAAGTCAGCAACAAGCAAGACACCTAAAGCAACCAGTACAGCATAGTTATTTCCTCATTTATTGCTGCGCGATTTTTCTACATCAGTTATTTCCCCTACTAGAGTAGATGGATAAATTTATGTCTAGATATTCCCCACGGGATATTTTGTAAATTTATTATAAATACTTTCAAGAGATATGTATTAGTGTTGGCTGATGAATATCATTCTGGACCTGCTCTGTAAATTTTGAGAACTCTTCTGAAATAAAATTTCTGGATGCTATGTTGGTGAATTCGCTGGTTATGGAATCAATGGCTGAAGGATGTGCTGCAAAATTCTTGTGTTGATGCTTGGATCAATAAGTTTCCTTTACCCTTGAGTTACTGTATTTATGTTTTATTTATCATATGAATACCATGTTCTAAGTTACAGGAAAAAAGGATAAAACAAAATTTACTAGCTACTCTGTGTTCAATTCCTGTAGTTTTCTATGTTTTCCACAGGACTAGCATAGGAAAGAATTGTTAAATGCTCTTGTCTCCCTGGTTCTTACACACTAAATATCATCAAGGAATTCTTAATTGCTCCCTGATAATGTTTACACAACTTCCCTCTGTTAACATAATGAAAGATTCTTGATTGCCTTTCATTTCTTGACTACATTTCATCTTATTTAAGCTTCAATATTGTTCTATATTTAACTATCCTGCTTTGTAATCTTCTTGTTGCCAAAGAAACCATATCCAGAAGTTTATTTCCATTAGACTCCATCAACCCAATGGTTTGAACTTCTCTCAGCTTACTGCCTTGTTCTCTTGAATGTCATCTTCCAAACACCAAACAAAACTTGTGCTTCATAACTAGCCTAACAGATAATCAAACAAATCTAAATCATAAAGAGAGAGCCCTCTCTAGTTGCAGATTGGCTAGGATCTGCAGCTAAAAGATTGGTTAGTGGTTACCTCGGCCGTATTCCCTCCTGGAGCCAGGGAACAACCTAAGTGATAACATCATTGGTGACTCCGCTGGGGATCTCTGAATCAAAAACAGATCAGTCTCCCTACTTTAAACATATTCAGGCAAAAATACGAAAAACAGATTTAGAAGCTGGCTCCAAAAAAGAAAACTCGTTACACCAGATCCAATCCAGATCCTAATCCCCCAACTATCGTTAAAAATACTACCTTGATCCCCAAAACCCTTAGGAGACATGAAACTCTAGAAACGGCTGATTCAGACCTTGATATACTTCAACAAAACCTTACGAAACTTGAGCTTACCCCTGGAAGAGCCACAATTCTTTCTGTCAATACTACAACCTCTCCAAGTTCTTCATCCACACCACAAAGTATACTTTCCACTCCCCCATCCACTACTCATATTTCCACTCCTGTCCCCCTGTTCCAGCCCTCTTTTTCCTTCCTGCTGCCCCATTTATCCTTGTAAATATGGCCAACCGTTATGCTCCTTTGCAGTTGCCTGCCAATCCAGGGGCTATGCCTCAAGACTATCAAAGCAAGATCACCTACTTTGATGGTACTAGCTCCTATACAACTCAACAACACACCAAGAAAATGTAAGACTATTTTGAGAATTATGAAATTGATGATGATGATGTAAGAATGAAAATCTTTTTCCAAAGTCTAACTGGTGATGTGAGGACCTGGTTTAGAGCACTTGCTGCAAATTCTATAGCCAATCCTGAGGCCCTATATTCAATCCTTCTTAAACAGATGGGAAAAGAAGAAAGACCCTTTACACATTTTAACTGAATATGACAATTTAAAAAGGGGCCCACAAGAGACCGTTCAAGACTATTGTGCAAGGTTTAATAATGTCTATAGTGCCATTCCTCAGAACCTTAGACCTCCTCTTGACCTAGCCTTGATCAAATTCCCTAATGGATTTGATTCGGACATGGCATATAAACTGAGGGAAAGAGCCCCATTGAGCCTAGCGAACATGCAAAATATCGTTGTTAGTGTAGAAGCAAACTTGATTGCCAAACGAAACCGGGCTAGAACTGAAAGAAGAACAACTTTTAAAGAAGAACCTTCAGCATTTGAGCAAAATTTAGATGTAATCATTAAAGGTATGGACATATTAGGAGATAGAGTGGAGACTATTGAAAGGAAATTATCCTGGGAAGGAGAACCAAGTAACACAACAAGAATCCCAAACTTTAGAAACAACCAAAAACCTACTGCTGTAAGGACTGGCCCTGATCAGAACATCAGACCCCCATTTCAAGAGAATTATGCTGAAGCCTCAACCTCAAGTGAGCCTGCAGAGGACACACAAATTAATCTAATGGGTTTAAACGATGATCAACAAATTTTCCTGACACAGGAGGATCAAGAGGCTCATAATTTAAATCAATTTCAAACCAAGTCTGGAGAATCATTTGATTTTAAAGAACGCTATGATGCAACAGTCTATGAGGTTCATAAACAATACAATGAGAAGTAGGACAATACATGTACCTGAATCCTCCAAATTGAAAGATACCAAACAACCCAAGAGAACTAAAGATACTTCTCCCCTCACAGAATTCACTGCTGAGACAGACCTCAACCCAAAAGAGCGCATCATAGAAGACATTTCAGACCTGGAACCATCAAACAATCAGCCATCTTCTTCCTCTTTTCAAAAAGAAAGTGTAAATAGATCTGCTGTAGTAAATTCCAGAGCAGAGGCAGTTCCTTACAACAGTACTGATAAAGAAAAGAACTTGGAAAACACAACAGAAAAGGAAAAGTCTGCTGTCTACAATACAAGAGTTCAAGTGGAAAAACCTTTCAACTTAGAAACAGAAATAGGCAAGATAAAAATAGCCATGCCATTGTCAGAATTGACTAAACATGAGGTCTACAGGGAATAGATTAACAGGTCACTTGAAATATCTGAAACTAGGGATGCAGTCAATGTCCTAGATGATCAATCAGGGCTGTTTTTTGGTCCTGAAGTCAATGGTAAGACAGTAGATGGTGGAGTTACTCCATTCTATGTGAGCTTAAACATTCATGACAAAGTGTTTCATAGTGCAATGTTTGATTCAGGTGCTTCCCATAATCTAATGCCCAAGTCAGTGATGGAAAAGCTAGATCTAGATATCACAAGGCCATATAAGGACTTGTTCTCATTTGATTCCAGCCAGGTCAGGTGTCTAGGCCTAATCAAAGATATTTATGTGTCTTTTGTTCAATATCCAGCCAAAACAATCTTGATGGATGTGGTGGTGGCTGATATACCACCTAAATATGGCATGCTGTTATCTAGATCTTGGGGTGCAAAACTCCAAGGATCTTTGCAACTAGATATGTCATATGCCACCATTTCAGTATTTGGCCACCCAAAGAGATTGTACCGGAAAACACTGATGACATATGTGGTTACCAGTCAAGAGAAGCCCCAAAACTTCCCCATCTATTCGATACACTCTGATATGGATTCATTTATCTTATACGATGCTGACATGTGCTCCAAAACTGAGGCCAAAAATCCTAGAAACAGCACAGACAATGAACATAAATGAACAATCCAGTGACCAGCACGAAAAAATTGTTGATGAGATTAATGTAACAAGTGAACTAGACATATCAAATCAGCTACAAAGTTCAAACTTATTACCCACTAAGCAAGTTCTCAAAACTCCTGAGACTAGTGGTGATCAAGAAATCTTATGGTATTTAGAGTTTGATGGATCAGTAAACAAATTGGGGGCAGGGGCAGGGATTTGGATACACAACATACAAAATGACCATGCTCAGGGTCATGCATATAGGCTAAATTTCAAATGCACAAACAATATGGCCGTATGAAGCCCTTTTGCTGGGACTCAAACTAATTAGAAGTCTAGGGGTGACCAAGATTTCAATTCTAGGGGACTCAGAATTGATAATACAAAAGATAAAGGGAAACTTTGTTACAAATGATCCTAGGCTAAGAGCTTATAGGGGTGCAGCCATGGAAATACTGAACACCTTCTTGGAATCACAGCTCACCAAAATTCCAAGAAAATACAACCTACATGCACATAGTTTGGCAACCTTTGCCAACACTTGCAAACTGCCATTTGAGCCCAATCATCACTTCACGGCTGAGATCAAACACAGACCTGCTGTCCCATATAATGTGAAAAATTGGCAAGTGTTTGAGAATGATACCCAAATCAATAACTTCCTCACACTAAAAGAAGAATTCTCAAGCACAAACATAGACACAAGCACTATTGATGATCAACAACAAATTGACAAAATTGAGCAAAATATATCAGCTGAAGCAACGAATTTGATTTTGCATCCAACAACTTTTAATCACAAAAATCTGCAAGAACTAAAACAAATGAATTTTGATGAAATAATTGAGGAAGAATCCGAAGTAATTGAGCTGAAGGACAATGTCCTGCCCATAGGCCTGACTCCTTTAGAGGATATATTTGATTCAAATGACATTCCAAGAAAACCAAAAATGCAACCATTAAATGCAGAGATTGAAGACTGCAACATTGGAACCACAAAAAATCCCAAAATGATAAAACTCTCCAAAACATTGCCTCCTGACCAAAAGGTCAAATACATTAAGTTGTTTATAGAGTTCCAAGATGTCTTTGCATGGAGCTATGAGGATCTAAAATCCTACGACACCTCTGTTATCCAACATACAATACCCTTGAAAGAAAATAAAAAACCTTTTAAACAAAAGCTGAGAAGGATTAATCTAGTCCTCCTTCCCCTTATTGAAAAGGAAGTCATAAGAATGTATCAAGCTGGAATAATTGCACCCATTAGGTTTTCTGAATGGATTTCAAATCTAGTGCCCACTAGAAAGAAAACTGGAGAGATAAGGCTTTGTGTTGACTTGAGAAATTTGAATAAAGTCTCTTTCAAAAACCACTACCCCTTACCCAAGATGGATCACATTTTACAAAAGGTAGTTGGTGCTTCAAGGATTTCATTGTTAGATGGATTCTCAGGATTTAATCAGATTTTAGTTCACCTAGATGACCAAGATAAAACTGCCTTTACAACACCTTGGGGAACCTTTAAATATGTGAAGATGCCTTTTGGACTCAAAAATGTAGGGGCCACATTTCAGAGAGCAATGGACATAGCCTTTGCTAAAGAGATCCATGACTTTTTATTCATATACCTTGATGATCTCACTGCTTTTTCGAAATCAGACCAAGAACACTTAGATCATTTGAGGCAAGTGTTCCTAATTTGCAGAACATATGGAATATCATTGAACCCAAAGAAATCATTATTTGGCCTGGAAGAGGGCAAACTCCTAGGTCACATAATTTCTAAAGATGGAATAAGAATTGATCCAGACAGAATACAAGCTATCCTTCAAGTCCCTCACCCAAGAAACATCAAGGAATTACAAGCCTTTCTAGGGAAAATCAATTTCCTAAGCAGATTCATTCCCAATTTGGCCGAGCTAATTAGACTGCTGAATAATATGCTGAAGAAAGACTCTAAAGTCAAGTGGACAATGGAAGCTAAACAGGCCTTTGAAGAAATCAAAATAGCTTTGACAAGAACACCTATTCTCATAGGTCCCAAGTTTGATAGATATTTCATAATCTTTTCCTTTGCATCTGAGCATACTATTGCTGCTGTCCTACTACAAAAAGATGACCTAGGACGTGAAAAGCCCATTGATTTCTTCAGCAAGACACTTAGAGATGCTCCACTCAAATACCAAATCATGGAGAAGCAAGCTTATGCTCTTGTAAAGGCCATAAAGGATTTTAGAGTTTATATCTTGTACTCTCATGTAATTGCCTATGTTCCAAATGCAGTGGTCAAAGATATTCTTACTTAGGAAGGAATTGAAGGTAAAAGGGGCAAATGGATAGCCAACATTTTAGAGTATGACATTGAGATCAAACTAACAAAACTCATAAAGGGACAAGGGTTAGCCAAATTAATGACTGAAACCAACTTTCAAGTCCTTGACATCAATGAACTAGATAACGAACAGGAGATGGAAACTCCACAGATCAATCAAGCCTTTTTACAATCACCTTGGTACATTGATATATGTTTTGTATTGTTAAACTTGCAAGCTCCTCCAGGGTTATCCAGAACTAAAAAGAGATTCTTGAAAATGAAAGCTTCAAAGTTTTGTATTATAGACAATGTTTTATTTTGGAAAAATCATGAAGGTATTATGCTTAATTGCCTAATTCAGGATGAAACTAACAAAGTACTCAAGGAATTTCATGCAGGGGACTGTGGAGGACACTTATACTGGAAATCTAAAGCTGATAAAATTCTAAGAGCTGGTTTTTACTGGCCCTCCCTATTTACTGATGTGAGAAAATTTGTAGTTTCTTGCCATAAATGCCAGATCTTTGAAGGCAAAAGGAAGCTGTTACCCTTACCCCTCAAACCTATTTCAACTGAAAGGCCTTTTCAACAACGGGGTTTAGATTTCATTGGAGAAATTCATCCTTCCTCTTCTGGACAACACAAGTGGATCTTAACTGCCACAGATTACTTTACCAAATGGATAGAAGCTATCCCTTGTAGGCAAGCCAAAGACTCAATCATCATGCAATTCTTATAAACCAATATCCTGTCTAGATTTGGCTGTCCAGAAAAGATTATTACAGACAATGCTGCTGCCTTTAAGTCCAAAAGAATGATCAATTTTTTCCACAAATAGCACGTTACCTTAGGTCATTCCATAACTTATTACCCCCAAGGCAATGGCCTAGAAGAATCATCCAATAAAAGGCTGATCAACATCATAAAAAAAGTCTTGGAGGAGAACAAAAGAACTGGCATAAAAAGTTAGTAAATGCATTGTGGGCAGACAGATTGACCACCAAAAGATCTATTGGAACCAATCCATATGAATTGGTTTATGGCATGGAGGCTGTATTCCCCTCATCCTTGGGAATCCATGTGATCAAATTGTTGCAAGAGTTACAAGTAGAACCCAATGACATCCAAAGGAGAATCAATCAAACTATTCACCTACAACAAACTAGAGAGGAAGTATATCAGAGAACTCAGGTTCTGCAAGACAAACTCAAGAAAAGTTTTGACAAAAGAACAAAATCTGAGGATTTCTTCACAGGAGACAAAGTTCTAAAGTGGGACTCTAGAAGGGAAGACAAAGGAAAACATGGCAAATTTGATTCCTTGAGGAAAGGCCCTTTTGTCGTCCAGGCTGTACAAGGAAACAACACATATTTTTTGAAGAGTTTGGATGGCACAGAAGCTCAGGAAGGCCCAGTCAATGGGCGAATGCTTAAGCAATATTTTGACCCTCCTTGTTAAACAGAACAAAAGGGTAGTTTGTACATAAAAAGTGTTTACTTTAGCAGTTCATTTCAGTAATAGGATAGGAAATATGATGTTGCAAATTTTGAGAAAGAAGCAAACAACTATACCACCCTTGGTGTTTATTTTGTGTTTGCCATAAACTATCAAGAGAGAACTTGGGAAAAGTAGGGATGATGGAAAACAATTCTGATCAACCATCAAAGACAGAGCTGCAGTTAGATTCAGATCAGCTTATGTGAAAAGCATTTATCCCACAAAGGTTTAGTTGATTAGCTTGCAGCAAAAGGAAGCTGTAAAACGCAATAAGAAATGAGAATGAGGCCATCTGACTTGCTGTTCTTGAATTTTCTCTCGGAAAAGCCATCCCCAAGTGGAGCCACTGTTAAGTTCCTATACCAATAGGTGTCATTTCTCATGATTGACTGTGGAAATACCAAATATGATCATCCTTTCTATGCTACAAAGGTTCCATATTATCAATAAATCAAGGTTTAGATAAAGAGAGAAGAAAGGAATCCCAAAGAAGCACCAAGAAAGTGGCCTGTTAAAAAATGCAATCAGAGAAGTGCAATCACTGACTTTCTCACAGTTGATGAATAGCCAGACAGTTTAACCCTGGCTAGATCATGTTTAAATTTCTTGTTTTAGAATAGAGAATAAGATTTTCTCAAATAGTTCAAGCTTAGCAGATCACTAGATTAGTTAGAGAATTAAAGGGCCCAACTGCTCAATCTAAGCCCTTGGTTGAAATAAGGATAGATTTAGATAGGAGGGCAACCAAAAGAAAAGAGGAAAAGCAAGGTTTGCTAGTTCAAATGCACCCAATCAAAGGAAGAAAAAATGTTAGGTATTTTAGGTTGGGTAGGTAGATAATTATGAGGTTGCAGAAAGCAGAGTGATGTTCAGTTTAAACAATATCACAAGCATCATGGAAAAGTGGCTACAAAGTTCAGTGGAGCATGACTGACTTCCCCTCTCATTTCCCCCACAAACTTCACTAACATCCCCTAGGGATATTGAGATCTGCTCAATATCCCTAATCCATTTCATTTTTGAGAGATACTAAGCAAAACATTGTCTTTACTTGGTCAACACAAGCCACATTTCTTGTGTAAATATAATCATCTCATTTCCCCTTCATCTCGTAAAAAATCTAAGTTTTACCCTATATACTTAGCATTTCCCTATCATTTGTCATATTAACATCCTGACTCTAGTATATAACTCCCATATTAATGTTTCCCTACCCCTACTATGTATTAAAAAGTAAAAAAACCAAAATATTTTATATATCTCGCCACCGCCTGATATGGCTATGGTTTAGATATTCCTTGGAAACCATTGGTCCACCTGGGGCCAATGATAGCCCACCACGTGTCCCACTGGGATTTGTTAGACCTCTGGTCAAACAAATAACCATACCCGCTGTGCCCGCGCAATAAACCTGGTCAATTAACCTTTGGTTAATTAAATTTTCATATCCGCTCCGCATTTATCAAATAACCTAAAGTTTGAAACCCACCAAAATTTATAAAAAAATTTTAGTTATCGCGCGTGCTGCTTTATTAAACCCCCGACAACTCACCTTCCCGTCCACCATTGGATCGCCTTCTCCAGATCCAACGGTCCTCATTGCTATTGGAAGCGCCCCGACCTCAGGTCGTTAGCACCCGATGGTTGGCGGTTTTCCTGTTGTACCCAGGGACACTTGGCGCATTCCCATTGCATCGGCCAGCGCTGACAGAAACCGCCCCCATACCAAAGGTGGTCTGATGGAAACCGGATACAACCCTTCGTCCTTCCACCCGCATCACTATCCCGTCAGAAAACACGTCATCACCTGCACTGCCCCTCCAGCCGCCGTGTCCGCTATGTCATCCCCCTCGTCAGCAACCATGTCAGCAACCACGTCACCTTCCGTACTCCACTACCGGACAAAAGCTACGTCATGCTGACGTCATCCCCAAAACGCGCCAAAAAGACCAAAAATTCCAAATTTTTATAAAAACTTGGGAAAGCGATTGTTTTGTTTATTCCAAGTTCGTTGACTGCGCAACCTTGCATGCAATTTACGACGAATTGGCCACTACTGCTGCACAGTTCGTCACCCAACGAAGTCAACTTCATAGTGCGTTACCTCAGCTCAGCCTGTAGTCTTCATCATACACCAGGCACCCATAAAACAAGTATTTACCCCATAGTCATCCTCAAACCCTGTTTTTAAGAAATTTCTCTAGTAAAATTACCTGAAAAGCTAAATTTAAGTCAAAAGAGTTGTTGCACGTAACCCCTGCACTTTAAAATCACTGTCTGACCATTGTTAACCAAGAAAAGCTAGCAAACTCTGTCTACCTCCGCAAGTTGCCCATAAAACAACAATTCGAGCCCGTCTTCGCCTGTGAAATTGTGTAAAAGTACATGCAAGGGAGAGTTCTTCCCCTGTTTCTTCCAGAATTCCAAACTAACGTTGTAATTCCCTTTGGGAAACCAAATCCACTGCTTTGCGGCCTGTTACTCTAAAGAGTTCTAAACCCAAGATTAGGGTCACTTAACAAATTTAAAGGGACGCTATTTTCACAGTCTTGTCCAACCTCCCCAGTACAGTCTGCATAATTCACCTTTTCCACCATGAATGCTACCCAGTGAGGTGACCACAAGATAAAATTCAGTCTGCAAGATCTTGACAAAAGTTTTAGAGCCAGAGTTCTCTTTTATGCTATTTCATAAACCTACATTCTAGTCAAAACACAATCTATTGAAGTATGGAGGCTCCAGTGGCTCTCAACATTTCCCCCTTGAATGCACCACATAAGGATTTGGAGCGGTTACCTCTGACAGACAGGGACTTCCAGATTAAGGACATGATGGGTCTCAAGTCTCACCTGCAAACTTTTTGTCAATTCAGAAATAGCCACAGAAATAACACTGATGTCCTGAGAATATGGGAGTCTAACATGCCTATCTACTACCTCCCTTCAGTCAATGTGCTGCCTGATTTCATTCATCTTTGCTGTGCAAACTATGATCCCACACAAAGAGAAATCCTCACTTCAGATGGATTTGTACTGTTCTATATTACTCCTCAGTCCTTTAATCAGATGTTGAACTTTGAGCCACCTCAGCCTCTGGTTCCTCTCACCATGAAACTCCTGCTTGATCAAGGTGCAAAACTGCCTAGCTCAGAAATAACAAGAGTAGGTTAGTTGTTCATGCAACCACAGTGCCAACCTGGTCATCCTCCACCCTATCATCAAGTCTCATTCAATGAAACAGGCAAGCTCCTAATAGATATGATATCCTACATTCTAGGATGAAAAACCAGTGAGTTTGTTGATGAAACTGTGTTTGTGCTAATGTCCATGTTCACTCTAGGACAGCCCCCTGCTGTCATGTATGACTATGCCACCTTCATAGCAAACAAAATCCATGAGAAATTCATGATGTTGGAGAGAGAAAGAGTGTTCAAATATACCTCTTAGATATACCATCTACTGCTGTACTATCACCTTGATAGTTTCCAAGTTCCTCTCAAGAAACTAGACTCCAAAGGAGAGAGGCGATTTGTCATTTTTTGGACCTCAGTTTTCCATGAAGTTCACTACTCACCTTACACATATTGTGAGTTCATTGACATGTTCATTTACCCAGCCACTTTCCTGTTGATGACGACTCCTCCTGGCAGGCTCACTGCTAAAATGCAGAGAATTCTAGATCTTTCAAGGGGCTACAACATTAGTGATTGGTATTTCTACCAAAACCATACAGTGATCAGGATTTACAGTTCTGAATTTCCCCCCTACAAACTGCCAAGATATGTCCCCATGAGACTTTTTGCCTTGGAATATTTCAAGCAATTTAGTAGTGCATATTTGACTCATTTCCATGGCAAAAACAAGAAGGCACAGCTCAATATTAGACATCAATTGGGTCCTTTTGTTTTTAATAAGAGGGAAGAAGCCTGGAATGATGCAGACAAGATGCTAAGGGAAGAACTCATGCTGAAACAAAGCTTTTGTTGGGCACCATATGACCCTGAACATTTCATAAGCTATAGGAGAGTAAAAAACAAGCTTTCAGGATATGTGCACCAACCAATCCCTCACATTGAACAATATGCAAATCGACAGGAATGGGTAGAGGGCACACTAATTAAAGATCTTACTGAAGAAGAAAGATTAGAAAAAGAAATGAAAGATTATGAGAAGAGAATTGACCTGGATTATTTTGCACAGGTCACTTTCACACAACCTCAACATATTGGAGCAAGCACATCACCTGCTACATCTTCACAACAACCGGCTCAAGAAGCCACTCCACCTGCAGGGAAAGGTAAAGAAATACAACATTAAGAGCAGAAGAATACAATGGCAGAACAACCATCTACAAATCAGGAAAAGGGTCAAGAACAAGGCCCTTCAACCCAAGTAAAGGCAGCTGAGATCCCTATACTACAAACCCCTCATAATGAAGAAAGAGCCAAAAAGAGGGATAGACCAAAAGAGACACCTACAGGGGCATCTATAGATCAGCAAGGTGAGAAGAGACAAAGGCTAAACCCTTATTATGAGGAAGAATTCATCGAAGAAACAACATGTAACATTAGGGGTGAGGGAACTTCTGAACAATAGAACCCTCCATTTTTGGAAACATCTACCAGCTCCTTTCAGCAGGAGCAAGAGAGACATCCTGGTGTGGAGGTTACATCCACCAAGAAACAGAGCAAGCAGGGCTCTGATATCAAGAGAGAATTCACAGAAATTAAAGCTAGAAATGAACCAGTGAGGTTTCAGCTTTATAATCAATTGTTAAGAATGGATCCTACCAATCAACAAAGGCTGATGGCATCCTATGATATGCAGGCAGGGAAGATGACTCTTAGTCACTTCAGGCCAGCAGTGGGAAGCTGTTAAAGCAAGAACAATATGCTCATAGGTTAAATACCTATGTGAAAAATCAAATTATAGCATCATCAAGTAGCTCAGAGGAGAAAATGCCTCCCTCTGGACGAAGTTTGTATGATAAACTGGAAAGTTTGTTTTTTATTGAGCATGAGGTGGCACATCTTTTTGATTTCCAGCCAAATTATTACAGGTACACTGAAGCTGATGAGACACTAATTAAATTCAGAAAGCATCAATTACCAATAGATCAGTGGTGGCAGAGCATGCTGGAGGTTTTACCAAGATAGTTGAGTTCTCCTTTTTGTAAATTATTTGCATCACATTTAAAAGGTAATATCAGGGAAAATCAAATCAACTGAGAAGAAGATTCGCGGAAAAAGATGAAACAAACTCAGGCATAGGTGGCAAATGACAACACATCAGGGAAGCGGCAATCGACCGACTAACAGAGCCAAAAAGTCAACAACAAGCAGGACACCTAAAGCAGCCAATACAACATAGTTATTTCCTCATTTATTGCTGCGCGATTTTTCTACATCAGTTATTGCCCCTGCTAGAGTAGATGGATAAATTTATGTCTAGATATTCCCCACGGGATATTTTGTAAACTTATTATAAATAATTTCAAGAGATATGTATTAGTGTTAGCTGATGAATATCATTCTAGACCTGCTCTGTAAATTTTGAGAACTCTTCTGAAATAAAACTGCTGGATGCTGTGTTGGTGAATTCGCTGTTTATGGAATCAATGGCTAAAGGATGTGCTGCAAAATTCTTGTGTTGATGCATGGATCAATAAGTTTCCTTTACTCTTGAGTTACTGTATTTATGTTTTGTTTATCATATGAATACCATGTTCTAAGTTACAGGAAAAAAGGATAGCCCAGAATTTACTCGCTGTACTCTGTGTTCAATTCCTGTAGTTTTCTATGTTTTCCACAGGACTAGCATAGGCAAGAATTCTTAAATGCTCTTGTCTCCCTGGTTCTTACACACTAAATATCATCAAGGAATTCTTAATTTCTCCCTGATAATGTTTACACAACTTCCCTCTGTTAACATAATGAAAGATTCTTGATTGCCTTTCATTTCTTGACTTCATTTCATCCTATTTCAGCTTCAATATTGTTCTATATTTAACTATCCTGCTTTGCAATCTTCCTGTTGCCAAAGAAACCATATCCAGAAGTTTATTTCCATTAGACTCCATCAACCCAATGGTCTGAACTTCTCTCAGCTTACTGCCTTGTTCTCCTGAATGCCATCTTCCAAACACCAAACAAAACTTTTGCTTCATAACTAGCTTAACAGATAATCAAACAAATCTAAATCATAAAGAGAGAGCCCTCTCTGGTTGCAGATTGGCTAGGATCTGCAGCTAAAAGATTGGTTAGTGGTTACCTTGGCCGTATTCCCTCTTGGAGCCAGGAAACAACCTAAGTGATAACAAGTACATTGAAAATTAAGCTTGTATGGGTGACCCTTAACATGATTATTTCCTGTATTAACCACCCAAATTCCTTCTCCAACACCATCTTTGCTGCAAGAGCCATAAAAAATCATGTTCCAAAGAGGTTCAGGAGGAGCTTTTAGTTATGTTATTTGTGATTGGGTTGGGTCTGTTTTAGAAATTTCAGTATCAACATTGATTACTTGGATGTTGACATCCCCATCATTGTAAAGAATGAAAGAATCCAAATTCTAATGAACATAATAAAGTGGATAATTGTGAGGTTTACCTTGACTACTCACCATGAATTTCATCAAGGTTTCCCTATATAGTCTTCTTTGTAGCCCAAATAATGGTATGGTAGCAAAGGTCATATCCATCTGTAGGGTACCTTGTAAATTTTCTCCCCATGAGCGTGACAATATCATGCAATAGTTAAGGGGAATATCTGCAACCACTATGTCCATTACTAGACTTTTGGTTGGGACTTGAGCTAAAGTAACACATATGTATTTTATAAGACCTAGGCATCTAACTTTGTTGGAATCAAAGGAATACAAGTCTTTATAAGGTCTAGTAATGTCAAGTCCTAATTTCCCCATAACATCTCTAGGCATTAAGTTGTGGGAGGCACCTGAATCTAGCATAATATTATGGAGGATTTTGTCATGAATATTTAGGCTAACATAGAATGGAGGAACACCCCCCTTCTTGTGGTTTTCCTTCAACTTCCGGTCCAAATAAGAGTCCAGGCTGGTCATCATTTAGATTTACAGAGTCAATATTTTCCCCTATATTTAAAGCTTTCATTACTTGGGGTCTATACATGTTTTTGCTCATTAACTCTATGAGAGGAATTAGGATTTTCAATTAGCTAATTCATTCTCAATGTTGAACGATGTTTGAATTTTCATTAGATTAGGAAGTTCAGATTGATTTGCGATTTGTTTTGTCATATGCTCTTTTTGTTGACTGGGGATTGGGACATCTGTTGGGCACCAAATCAGGATATCTTTCTGTTGCATTTCGATCCCTCTTTTTGTCCTTTTTGCACTTATTCACCTGTTTTTGTTATGCTAAATTCGCAAGGTAATTACCCCTTTCCTATCTATTGGAATATTTTATTAATGAATTAAAGTCGCGGGGTTTTGCCTATTCACAACACTAAAATGCATGTTTGACCGCAGCTTCTGGAGAACAGGTATCGATCTTTCAGCATCCCGCAATAGATCCACAATTCAGAGCAACGACCAGCCATAAGGAAGCCGTGTAGCTGGAGTCGCAGATCCCTGAACCATTCTCTGATCATGTTCATCTGGTGTCGGTGCCGTTTTGAACTAATATATATTTCGTGGTACACGGTTACCAGGTTTTGGGGAAAGATGTTGTTCTCCTTTGCTGTGTATAAAAGACTGGTTATTCCTGTAAAAGGGGGACTCCCCCATCGATATTGTAATAGCTCTTTTCAGATTAATAATATATCACTTCTTTTGCTACTCCACTCTTCACTGTGATTAACACAACCCTGATAAGAGAGCTGGGCCTGCTCTTCTGATCAGGCGTTGTGTATTTCCTATTATGTGTCATTTATCATTTCATGGTTGCTGTTGCAGATTGTTATCTCTTGTAATTTTTTTTCTTGAGTACTGCAAGTAGTTTCTGTTTTACAACAATGTTTTGAGTATTAATGATGAACTCTTTGTCGGTAACGGATGGTAACCTTTCCCCTGCATATACCTCTCGTGTTGCCTTGAAAAGGATAAGCACTCGAATTGATAAATTAATGTAGGAAAAAGGGTGAATAGATTGTTCATACCTAGACCCCAATATTTTGGTGCCATTGCCGGGGAGGCTAACAAGGTGCAAGACACGATCCAGACCAACTAGAGGGTTAATCTCTTGTCCTGGGGATTGAACGAGTTTTCTCACTCTGATCTAGGTCCTGAGCATATGTGTTTCTTTCTGCTTGTTTTTATTTGTTTTCCTGTTTTTATAGGGCCGACCTCTTGTCATGGGGAGGGAGGAGTCTTTTGACACCTTGCTCCAGGCCCAAGTTAGATTTATTTTTTAAACCCTTTTGTGTTTTAATTTCAGGAAACCCTAGCTTTTACCCTGGGGAGAGAGGAGTCTTTTGACGCCCTACTTCAGATATGGAAGTATTAGGTCTTCTCGGAGGTGTGTTTTTGTTTATGTTTCTTGTCTTGGGGAGGGAGGAGTCCTTTGACACCCTGCTCCGGGCCTTGAACCCTAGATTCCTATTTTTGTTAGCTGTCTCTCTTTTCGTAATCTCTTTTGTCTTGGGGAAGGAATGGTCTTTTAACACCTTACTTCAAGACTAGAGCATTGTAAGTTTGTTGGGTGTGGAGCCTGATTATCTTTTGTATTCAAAGGTTTCAGCTAGATGTATACCCCAGGAAGATTGTACACCCCTCCACGTGGGGGGGACTTGTCCCCCCCTGTGGGGGTCCAAGGGCCAGCGGTCCCCCGGTGGGGGTTCGGTGGCAGCGCCCCCAAGTCCCCCCCTGTGGGGGTCCGAGGGCCAGCGGTCCCCTGGTGGGGGTTCGGTGGCAGCGCCCCCAAAGCTAAAAATAGATGTAAAATTGCCTTGTAAAAGTCTAGTAATTTCTAGTCAATTTGGGCCATTCATTAGGCAGATGATCTGACGATAGAAGTTATGTTTAGTTTAGGGTTTTTTGCCCTAGAAGGAAACCCTTCACTATATATGAGGGAATTATATTGCGTCTATGTAGATCTGTATTCTGAGTGAGGAAGAGAGAGGAGATTGAGAGCAAAGAGGGAGTTACAATGGATCTGCTTTAGGTTGTATCTCTTCAGTTTGATGGATAATATAATAAAAGAAGGACTGGCTATTTCTCCGTGGATGTAGCCCAAACTGGGTGAACCACGTATATCTATGTCTCTCTTGTTTTATGCGTCTTTGTTTATATTTCTGCAATATTTTATGTGTTCCATTGCTCTGTAATATATAATTTTCTAACAACTGGTATCAGATCCAAAGGTCTTTGGCAGATAAACTCGCAGGAGAGAAGGGTTCCTGGTTCGAGTGGGAGCAATGGCAGAAGATGGTAGGTTTAGGGTTGAAAAATTCAACGGCCAAAACTACCAGCTGTTTGGTCAATTTAGTGTGATCTAAATTGCTATTTATAATGTCAACCCGGGGTTCGTAAACTGACGAAGTGAAGTGTACTATATGTACTACATAACCATTTCCTTAGGCTTTTTTCGTTTTAAGCTTTTTAGTTTGTTTTTGGATTTTATTTTTCCTTGATGTGTGATGGTAAAAGTGAAGTGTGGAGTGTGTGGAGTGTAAATGGTGATGGTTTCTAAACTTGAAAAATGCTCAAAAGAAAGCTTTACAATAACTAAAATGAAATCAATTCTTAAGAGAAAACAAATGCATTAGATAGTGAACTAATGACAATGGCTCAGTATCCTTTCTGCTGAAAATGAAAAGAAAGCAAAAACTTGAAAAACAACTCAAACTTAAAGCAAAGCAGCTAATTCACACTACTTTAACTTTTCAGATCCTTTGCCCTTCGGCTCAATCTACCTGGTGGGAAGTAATCATAAACAAGTTAAGCAATATGATATTTAACTGTTCAAGAAAGTAAATTGCATAAATAAACTAATCACACTACTTGAATATTTCAAATCCTTTACCCCTCAGCTCAATCTACCTTGGGGAAGTAATCATGAACATGTCAAGCAATATGATAACTAAATGTAAATTGCAGAAAAGAAACTAATCACACTACTTAAACTCTTCTAGTCCTTTACCATTCAACTCAATCTACTTTATGGAAAGCAACCATGAGTAAGCAATATGACAACTAAATCACACTACAGTTAGTAATATTCTGATTTCCTCCTGATATAGTCATTTGACCACAGAAAGAAATCATAAATTGTTGAGCAGTATGATATCTAACTAGCAGAAAAAGAAATAAGCAAATCGCAACTTGAAAAGGACAATGCTGAATGTAAACTCTAGAAAATAAAAGTTAGCAGGAAGGACAAGATGATCTCATATGCCAAAAGTTATCAAAAAGATGAAAAATTGCCCGGGCTGCCTAAAAGAACCTGCAGAAAAGCATTGATCAGTTTACAGCTCTAAGAAAACAAAGATGAAGATATGAACAACAGAAACATAAAACAACATATTATGTACAAGCTAATGATAAAAGAAAAAACATAATGAAACTAAATAAACACTTTACAAGGCTTCAGCGTGCAGGGGCCCTCTGCCACTTCAGCCAATCAAATAATCACA
The DNA here is from genome assembly GCA_000404065.3 of Pinus taeda. Taxonomy (NCBI): domain Eukaryota; kingdom Viridiplantae; phylum Streptophyta; class Pinopsida; order Pinales; family Pinaceae; genus Pinus; species Pinus taeda. The sequence continues at coordinate 76,665 of APFE030537577.1, read as the reverse complement.
CGACTATCTTCAGAAAAGTTTTCTCATGTATTTAAAAAAACAACATATAAAACAGTGGGGTGATAAGATAACCAGCAACGTAGAAATTACATAAACATTTCAGAATTCACATGCATCAAAAGTCTTTTTACAGCGTTCAATGACCCATTATTTATAATGAAAAAATACTACAGCTAACTAACAACTTCTACGCTATTAACTACGTTGACATAGACACGTAGATCTCTTCAGCTGAGACCTAGTGTAACTGTCGTTATGTTCCTTAAATCTTCGGAATGGTTGGCTGTTAGATTCATGTTTCAGGAATGATCTCCAGGTGTGCTGGTGCCTTCGTGAGCTAAGAACTATGCCACGTATCATTCACGTGCCCAAAACAATGGCGTGCCGCCGCTGAACTCTTTGGCTGGCCTTGTCTTTGAATTTGGTTGACCGCGGCCTCTCATGGATGATTTGGCCGATTCGAAGGGACACGTTCCATGTACCTGCCATCTGGAGCTTGCCCATGTAGCTCGTTTCTTCAGAGGACACCTGGAGCACAACTTTTAACAAAATAGATGCAGAATCCTGTGCTGGTTGTGGAAACCTATGCTGGCTGCAGAAACTGACAAGTTTCTGTAGCTGCATGAACAAAAAAACTAAACCAAACAACAGTCATCAGTATAGTCAAAAAACCATATAAACAGTCCTTTTTAAACTATAATGCAATGATTTAACCACTGGATGAATGAAGTGAGTGGAGAATGAGGGCTAAGAGGGTGTATAGGAATGTGCAATGTTGAGGCTCAACAACCCCCACTGTGAAGGTGTTGCATGTCCTCATGCAACCAAAATTGAGTTATTTCCCCCTTAATCCACATGCTCTGAGGCTTCTGCAAGGACATCTAGTCCTCTTTTC
>APFE030537577.1:54759-75750 GCA_000404065.3 Pinus taeda | reverse complement strand
GGGGGGGGGGGGTGTGTGGGGGGGAATCCCCCCTATCTAGGGGGTCCGAGGGCCAGCGGTCCCCCGGCGGGGGTTTGGGAGCAGCGCCCCCGAAGCTAAAAATAGATGTAAAATTGCCTTGTAAAAGTCTAGTAATTTCTAGCCAATCTGCGCCGTTCATTAGGCAGATGATCTAATGGTAGAAGTTATGTTTAGTTTAGGGTTTTTTGCTCTAGAAGGCAACCCCTCACTATATATGGGGGAATTATATTGCGTCTACGTAGATCTTTATTCTGAGTGAGGAAGAGAGAGGAGATTGAGAGCGAAGAGGGAGTTACAACGGATTTGCTGTATGTTGTATCTCTTCATTTTGCTGGATAATATAATAAAAGAAGGACTGCCTGTTTCTCTGTGGAAGTAGCCCAAACTGGGTGAACCACGTATATCTGTGTCTCTCTTGTTTTATGTGTTTTCTGTGTTTATATTTCTGCAATATTTTATGTGTTCCTTTGCTCTGTAATATATAATTTTCTAACACAGTTGACACCAAAAACCTTCTATCATATCATTATTTGTATGAACATAGAACCAAATAAGAGGGGCAGAGGAAGAGCCCCAAAGAGGGGAGGACCAGACTTGGGAAGAAAGACTTACATCCACCAAATTATAGCGAAAGCTGAATCAGAAGCATCCTCTCGCGCAACCATGAGACTAGGTGGACATAGAGTAAAATATGAGGGACAATCGGTAGATCAACCAGTGTTGTCTACAACATTCTTTGGTGATTCGACACAACAGCCCCCTCCAGCAGCTGAGGAGACATCCAACAGTATACCTGACCAGGGGAACCCTACGCTGGTAATAGAAGGGGAAGAGGTTTCAAGCAGAACATCGATAGAGTTAGACCATTCCAACAAAGGAAAGGAGGTTGTAGCCGAGGGATCAAGTCATCAGGATGCAGTAGAAGGAAACGTAGGGGCACTCACATCACCAAGGGACCGGGGAAGTGCCGTCAAATGAACTCGAACCTGAGTGGTAAGGAACCCTTGGCCATCTTCCGGAGAGCCTATTGAAATACCCAACAATTATTGGAAGATATTTATGGATTCTACAACCTCCACTATGGATTTTCTAATCGGGGATCTGGGAGCTGGTGTGCCCACGAAGCCCATTCCATTAGCAACCTTACCAAGCTTTCATGGACTTATTTCAAAAGATCTGGACACGTGGGTATGACTATATGACGGATGCTTAGAAGTTAAAAATTTTCCCTGCCACACTAAAAGGGATAGCTCTGCGATGGTTTATGGGCCTTGGAGGAAGTTTTATTTCCACATGGGATGATATGCGAACAAATTTTCTAGAAAAATACCAGGATTACTACAAATCTCGGAACATCAAAGAGGAAATTTTTAAGTTCACACAAAAAAGAAGACAAGAGCTTGGAAGCCTATGTGGAATGATTTAAGTACACACTACAGAGGTCAGGTCACTCCGACCTGGATAAGGATATTTTAAAAATTATCCTCCTCCGGGCTTTTCATGAGGATGCTTTGGAATTGTTGAACATTGTAAGAAAGGGAGATATATCGAAGGAAAGCTTCGAGGTTATCTGTGAACTATGCATTCAGTGCTTGAGGGGGCTGACAAGAAACAGACAAGGGATTCACTCAACAAGCGTATCTAGCGGGGGTGTTACGAAGGTAGAAATCAGAAACCTGTTGGACAACTTGAGAATAGATATCCTGAGTACTCTGTCGGCGCAGATGGATATGCTACAAGTGAAATAGAAGTAGATGGAATTGGACAGGACCATGGTTGTATTCTGCCCAAAGTGTAGAAAGAAGCATCCAGAGAGGGAATTTCCATTGAACTCCATAGAGGAATGTGCAATCTGTGAATTAAATCATGCAACGATGTCATGCCCCTCCTTTCCAGGCTTGAAAACAGTGTTTCAAGGGACATGAGAAGACATGGAGCAACTGTACCTCATGGGGTCTAAAAAGCCATGACAGCCTCGACCACCAATGGGAAATCAAGGTATGCACTTGGACCCATCTCAATATTTCAGTAATTTCAATATGAATCCTCAGTCCATGCCCTATCCACCCATGTGGCCACAATACCAGTTTCCACCTTGGCAGCAGTGGAGCCCTCAAGTCGGTTCGAGCTCCTCATGGGCTCCAACTTGGTGAGGATCTTCTCCTGGGCAGTTCCCTCAGCCTATGCCACAGTAGCAACTCCAACTGCCCTCTAATGTGCCTCCTAGTAGTCAACTTGTTCGTCCCCATCTTGCCATCCAACGTAACCCGAATCCTAATAATAATGGAGTTCATCAAACCGACACTCTCAACCTACCTTCATATAGCATTTCCACCGCAGAATTGTATGTAATGAATTTACGATCAGGGCGGACAGTCGATGCTCAACCTCCACTAGTTATTAATGAACAACTTGATAGTGAGGGTAAAGAATCATAATTAATGAACAAGGAACCAAAACAAATTGGTAGAAATCAAGCGCCTCCTACAAAACAACATCAAGCTGAACCACCCTATCCAGAAAGACTGACTTTGAGTAAATCAAGTCCTCAGGTTGAATTCAACTTATTAGGTGAGTTATAGAAATTATTTGTCAAAATTCCCCTGTTACAATCTATGAAGGATGTACTAATATATGCAAAGACTCTTAGGGAATACTGTTTGAAGAAGCCTACAAAGAAATCCAAAGACCCCCTTACTATTCACGTCATGGGAAAATTATCAGATTTTATGATGGGAAATTCAATGCTTGTAAAGTATGGAGATCCAAGGAACCTAATCCCAACAGTGCAAATTAATGGGATAGAAATTCCGAATGTGCTGGTAGATCTGGGTGCTGCCATCAACGTTATCACCACTTAAACTATACATACATTAGGTCTTCGTAAGTTGAAACACACACTTACAGTGTTAGAACTGGTAGATCGATCTACAGTAAAACCAGTAGAGAAGTTAGAAGATGTAACAAGTTCGGTGGATTCATGGCATTATCCCATAGATTTCCTTGTATTACATATGCAATCTTCGGTTGGTGGCCATCCCCTGATTTTAGGTAGGCCATGGTTGACTACTGTAGATGCTTACATTGGGTGTCGTTCAGGGCACATGTTCATTTCAAATGGGCACAACACTAAGAATTTAGTGTTATACCCACTTGCAGAACCAAACACATCCACAAAACTAGTAGGTAGCAAGAAAATCTTATCCAGGAAGGAACCTCAAATGGAAAATAAGGAATTAAGACCAGTCCTTACTATTGGATAGGCCCTCCAGTTAAAAATGGAATCGGAGGATGATGTAATCAACTCCTTTATGGTTGATCCTTACTCCGTTTAAGAACCAAATCAACAAATCCTAGAATCCATCTTAAGCTGTGAAACTCAGGAAACTATTGAAACAACAGAGGGATTTGAGGAGCTACTGTTGCACTGAAAATTGTCACCTTGACATTCTACTATCTGTGTGAGTTCATTACCGCTCATGCTTTCCTCCTCTGCAAGTCTAAAACATCAGTTCCTCATATGAAGTCCTGAAAATAAGAGAAAATCTCTCAAAAGTTTTTAAAACTCTGGTTCCACACTTTCTTTTTGTTTTATTTGCAGTCCCGCACCTAATGGTCATGTCTCTGGCGCACCTAACCGCACTGCCTCTGTGTTAAAGGTGCAGAACCCTATAAAAGTTAAAAAGGTGCAAGTATATTTTGAAAAAAATCACTTTCAGTTATTTCTAGAAGCTTCTAGAAGGAATCTTGAGGTGGCAAGTTCGCTCTTTTAAGGTTCATGTAACCCATACCTTAAGGAGCTAACCCCTTGATGTGAGGAGCTTATTCCTTTGAAGGAGGATTCTATCCCTTCATAGGTGGAGCTGTAACCTCCTCCTCTACACTATAAAAAGAAGCATTGCGCTGGTTAACTGGTTAGAGTTAGAAGCTTAGTATTTTTTGAGGTAAAATGCTGTTGGAACTTAGTCTTCTTTAGTTGAGTTTTTATGACGAGAGATTACATACCTCTATGAATCTCATTGGAAGAGTGCAAGACTTGTCAAAGCAAAGGAAATTCCTGTTTCGGACCCCAGGAAGAACTTGTTCAACATCAAGGCTAAAAAGGTTGTAAATTTCTTCTACTTTTCAAAGTTAATACAAATATATTTGTTTTTCTCAATAAGCTATTAATTCATTGTTTATTTTATGGATTCCTTGATCACCATAATAGGCATGATTTATAATATTTGCTATGTAGGTGCTATTTAATGTTTGCTTGTTTGTGATTACAGGTCTTCAAAGATAACTCTTTCGAATGACTGGAGAATGACTACTACGAACAAGCACTGGATCTAAGGTAGGATCTTAACACCTTTGCAGTATTTACTTATAAATCACATATGTCTAGAGAAAGATAGGTTTGTTTGTCTGTTTGTTGCTAGACTATCTTTTGATACTAGTCGGTCTTGTCCGCAAGATCTATTTATCCGGCCAACAAATTGGCGACTCCACTAGGGAAAGAATTTAATTTTTGGTTTTCCTTTGTTTTTACTTGAGAATTTTTTTTTTTTTTTTTTTTGATTGATGTATACTAGCTTGGGTAGCTTTCAAAAATCTTGAAGTTTTTTTTTTTTTTTTGAAGTCTTCTGGGGACCGCACTTTGTCTTCACAGATAGTGCAAACATCCTCGTATTTTCCTTGAGTAATCAGTTCGGGACCGCACCTGTTGCTTAAGGAGCCTGCGGACCCTGTTAATTTTTTTTGAAAAACTTAAGATATCTTCTTCCAATTAATTTTAGGTTTGATTTAGGATTCTTAGTGTCTACCCATATCTATATTTTTCCTGTCAAAAATCTCTTGTGAGTGAGTTCCGATAATATTTTTGTTTTGAATGATTTTCTAGAAGTTTTGCATGCTTGAAGTGGTTTTCACTTTGTCTCTGTAGTGACTCAAAGATCATAAGCTTGAGAAACCTTGGATCACCTTGGTGTCTTTTTGTCTTCTTGATGAGTCTGACTTGGTTCTGAAATCTATCCTTTGTGAGAAATAGATTTAGTTTTCTTGTTGCAAATCTTTGAACAAACTTTGTGATAAGTTCTGAATTTCATTTTTACAAAAGAAAACATAACTGGATGTTTTTTGATTGGTTTGCTATTCTGTGCAAATGAATCCTTAGTTTACTGAACAACTAAGTAAAACGTCCTCAAAAAAGAATTGAAGGTTTTATTCAATTAGATTTTTAAAGTTTTTAGATCTCAAAATTAGTTTTTTGTAGCTTTGAGTGTTTTTCTAGAACTTGTAGATCTCTTTTGAAGCAATTTTTTTTTTTTTTTTTTTTTTTTTTTTTTTTTTTTGTAGTTTCGAGTTTTGAAAAGTGAAAGGGATTTATTGTGAGAATTAATTATTTGTCTCATTTTGAGTTCTTATTAAAAAACAAAAAGATTTTCTTTCCATGTCCATGTTGAAAGAAAGAATTGTTTCTTAAAGAATTGTATTCTCGAACTCTTTCTTTTAGCTAGAATTTCATTAAAAGAAAAACAAATTGTTTATCATTTTAGGTGCATTTTTTTAGTGTGTTTGGAGTCGAGTCTTCACACCATCAAAGTTTCATTTCCATACCTATTGACTTAAAGAACAACTCATAAAAGCAACGCTTAATTAAAATTGATCAAGTAATATTTTCTATTTCTAGGGCTGTCATCACCAATATAGCTTAGGCTAGTATCTTGGAGTAGGGAGTAATTAACTCTCCAAGATAGTTAAAACAAACAAGCAGATACATCTTGTGGTAGGAAATAAATCCAATTGTAATTGATACATTCTAGGAAGCTTCTCTTAAGGGAGTCAATCACAAGATCATGTCCAAACCTTTGAGACAATCAATTCTATTTCATTGGGAAAGATAGAAGATCTGCGCGTATTATAAATGGTAAACCTCGGATTAACCATTGTCGAGGAGCCTGGGGTCACTTGTTGGTAAACCTCGGATTGACCATGTTGAGGAGCCTTTAAGGGGACTGAGCTTTGTTACTTTGTCCTTGCGTGTAGAATCGGATCGTAGATTGTTCCCCTAGTTGTATTTTTTGCTGTTGGTAATCTTAGTGTCCATAAAATTAAGATTATTTCCTAAGGTGACAGTGAAGGAAAGATCTCACTGTACTTGGAGCAGACGTCGACTAGACTCACTTGGACTCTCTAGGGGGTTCTCTTCACTTGAGATGGTTTTGTGAAGAAACTTGTGCCAGTCTGTTTCATTAAGCAGGTTGTCGGGGTAACTGTTCCAACCACCCTTTCTGTATTAAACTTCTACTAAGTTGGATTTCATCACCAACTAGTGTTTTTAGTACGGGAAGTTACTGTTTGTGCATGGTTTGAACTCTTAGATTTTTTAGGCGTGTGATTCAGCTGTTTGTTTCTTTAGAGACTTTAGGTGTTTTTATTGAAATTTTCTTTGTTTGCGTGTGATTATTTAATATTTAATCATGGCTGAATTACCGAGACAATCTCGTAGACTTTAGGGGAAACCTCTTGAGTATACACCAAGCCAATTTGAAGGGCTGCAAGCTCTCGTATCACCTAGTGACAGTAGAATTGGATCACCAGAAGCTGGAGAGTCATCTCTAATTGTTCATCTTGATTATCAAATACAAACAACAGAGCATATGCAAGAGCCAATTTCATTTTCCGAAGTTACTTGTAGTATTTCTCCTTCCAGTGAATTAGCTGAAGAACCTGAAATTTCTGAGCCTGACACTAAACCTGCTGTTTTGGAACCATCTTCAGGATTTGTTACTCCAACTTCTAGTGATCCTGGTTCACCTAGGGTAAGAAATATCATTACTCAAAATCTTCCTTCTGGCCTCATTTCTATTGAAGAACTTATCAGTCCAGACGAAGATGTAACTCTTCCCGAAAACCATCAGACTTTAAATCTCAGGAAGCGTGAATCAATATTCTACAGTCCTTTTAGGAGTGACGCTTGGTATTTATCATTGACAAATTTTTTAGAAAACCTGGGTCTTAGTTTTTCACCACCTTGAATTCCTTTTCATCTTACATCAAGAGGTTATTATCCTTCATCGATCATGTCAAGAAAGTCATCTATGTTTTCCCAATCACTGGAAACATTTTTATATGGCGGTCCTTCTGTTCCTTCGGGGTACCAGTCACTCTCTAGTACTTTTTCAGGGGCAACTCCTTGACCAACTGAACTAGAGTTATCATCTAGTAGTAATGGAACTCAAACGTTGAACGCAGAGCAAATCCTTATGATGTCTGGTAGTATTCCAAATCCTCAACCTCAAGGTTGTCAGTTACTACTTGGGGGCCAACCCCAAGGTAGTCGGTTGTCAGTTACTACATGGGGGGCAACCCTAAGGTAGTCAGTTACCACCTGGGGGGCAGTCCCAAGGTAGTTAGTTACCGCCTGGGGGGCAACCCCAAGGTAGTCAGTTACTGCCTGGGGGGCAACCTCAAGGTAGTCAGTTACTGCTTGGGGGGCAACCCCAAGGTAGTCAATTACTGCCTGGAGGGCTACCTCAAGGTTTTCAACCTTCAATACAGTACATACCCCAGACTCAATATATTCCTTAGGATGCTTATCAACTCCAGATTCAGTACGTGTCTCAGGGTTATCAACCTCAAGGTCAGTACCCAACTCAAGGTTTCCAACTACCTTCTGGTCAATCATTTTTACAAGGAGCTGGAAATGTACCGCTTAATTATTAGCCCTACATTCAACCAGGTTATGGTCCTCCATATGCACAACCTTTTATGGGTTCATAACCCAAAATGAGCATGGTGTGGAATCTGTCTCAAAATCAACAGACTATGCAACCTAATGTGTAGTTACGTAATCAACCTGGACAACCTTTGGTTTCTGGTCCAACCCAGCAACCTGTCCAACCTACTGTTCAAATCCTTGCACCTGGTTTAGTTTAGCAACCTAGGCCTAGAACACCTCAGACTCTGCCTCAAACTGCTGCAACTATTGCAACTTCTGTTCAACCTACAACACCTGTTTCTGGAGTATCTATAGCTCCAGTTTATACTATCCCTACATCAGTGAAAATTCCTCAAGTCTCTGTGCCACAGTCAGGACCTACAGTTCAGACTTCGGTCCAGATGCCTGCAGGACAAGCTGGTACAAGTACAATTTCCATAAGTCAATCACAATTCATCTATCAACCGTACCAGGGACAGTATCAATTTGGTCCTACTGTACAAAACCCAGTTTATCAGTATCAACTGTATCCTGTCTATACTTATCAACAACCTCAACAACCCCAGTTTGATCTGATTAATCCTGGTTTTCCAGGAGGTTATAACATTCCTAATGTAAATCCTATTCCAGGTTATCTTGGATATCCTCCTCCCAGAACTAGTCTCATTAATCAAGGTTTTCGCGACCCTAACCATTAGTTACCATTTATTGCAACTTTGGATTTACCTTATTTGTCACGCCTTACGAACGATCTGATTTACTATCTTTCGTATTGGCAGCCAATGCCTAGTAAGTTGCCCAGTGATATATTGAAATTCGAGGGTAAGACAAGAGAGGATCCATCAAATCACGTTATGACTTATCACCTCTGGTGTGCATCTAATTCAATCATTGATGATTCAATTCGATTGTGTCTTTTTCAATGAACTCTTATTGGTCTTGCCGCCAAATGGTACATTGAGTTACCATGAGGCTCTTTTAATAATTTCAATCAGTTAGCCACTGCTTTCTTAACTCATTTTCAGTTGCCTGTCAGATACGACAATGGCACGGAACTGTTAAGTTCACTAAAAAAATCCACGTCCACATATATTTCTGATCATATTCATGAATGGTGACGTATAAGGCATTTAGTGAAAGTTTTCATTCCGGATCAAATTTTAGCGGAGTGGTTCATTAAATCATTGTTACCCAAAATCACTAAAGATGTAGCTAAGGAAGGAGTTGTCACTGAAGAGCAAGTCATTGCTTAGGCTCAGTATCTTGACCTCGTCTATACGTAGTCAGGTACTTTACATGAAAAAATCCCTGATCTTCCAAAACACGGTCAAATAACTGCAGATCCTTTAGGGTCTCATGCCGCTGATGGTATGATTGGTTCAGTTAGTACTAAAAGTAAGAAGAAATCTTCAAAGAATTCTTCTCCTATAATAACTTTACCTGATTCCCCGAAAGGAGATTCTTCTGTTGAAATTTTTGCCGACATTCATGTCGTAGAATCATCTACAACCAAATCAAAATCTGGTAGTAAAAAGAAGGGGAAGAAGAAAAACAAACAACATTCAAAAGATAAAACGGATAAAAATGAATCTACTGACGAAAAACGGAAACCTTGCTATCCTTGTTTCATTTGCGACGATGATCATTTTACCAAAGAATGCCCACATTGAGCAGAGGTTTCAAAATTTGTAAAAGTTCTCAAACGCCTGCTGTCTTGAAGGATCCTTTTCCTACTCAAGATAGTAAGATGACTGGTTCTTCCTCGAATGCCTCAGAAGAACCCATTATGATGATGTCTCATGTTAGGATTGCTACGCGATCACAAGATTATGGTAGTAAAAATCTTGTTGGTGGTAAAGAAGTAGAATCCTCAAATTCAAACACATCAACTACACCTCCTCCTGGTTCTGATCCACTACAGATCGAGAAACCCAATCTTGACTTAGTAATCAAACCCCCTGCTAAAGGTATACTTCATAAATCAGCTTTCAATCCACATGCGAGAGCTACTCAAAATTACGACATTGTTGAGGACTTAGCTATTTCCCCTTCAACAATGTCGGCTTTGGAAGTGCTGCAATCGTGCCCAACACAGCGTAAATTACTATTCTTTGCTATAGGAGCTATCGATATTCAGGATTCAAACCTAATATTCTTCGATTTAGAGAATAGGACACCCCGCCTACCTCATCAAATGACTTTCCATATTCCAGTTTTAGTCAAAATCAGACCTTGGTTTCGGACTGTGATTGATGAAGGGGCTTCTACGTGTATTATGTCAATCCAGTGTTGGAAATTGCTTGGTTCTCCCACACTCAATTAGTCTTCGACAATTCTAAAGGCTTTTGATGGTCGAGGGTTCCATCCTTTTTGTATTTTGCAGGATTTACCTATAGGGGTCGAAGGCAAAACTGTAAATCTAGATGTGGAAGTGGTTGATGCCCCTTTAGATTACAACCTTCTCCTGGGTTGCAGTTGGTCTTATGCTATGATTGCTATTGTTTCATCGGTCTTTCAGCTTATTAAGTTTCCTCATAACCGAAAGATTGTTACTATAGACAAGCTAACTTATTTCTCATCCGACCCAGCCTCTATAGATAGTATTCAGCACATCGGTAAAACGACTATCCCTTACAAGGATGTTGGCGTAGGTTTGATTAAAGATTCTGGTTTACTGGGAACTTTTTCCTTCCCTCCTCCTAACGTATCGCCTTCTATTGCAAATATTCATATGATTTCATCAAATACTATTACTTTTGATGATCCTTGGATCGTACCTTCCGATTCTGAGGTGGATTCATTTGATGGCCCGATGCCTTTGAGTCCCTTTGAAATTGCATATCAGGCTGTACAGTCGTTTTTTGATTCTTGTTCAACCGAAACTGATCCAATGAATGTGTTCGATGGGGAATCACTTTCGATATCAACCTCAGCTACAACAACACTTTCTGATCCTGTTCATACTGATGAGCAGATTCGTGAACTTTTTTCTGTTGATGATTACCATGGGAAGATCTTCATCATCGATATTCATTTTTACCTAAGCTTGATCATTTTGAAAATGATTTTTCTTCTATTTTTACTACTGACTATGTCAAAGAACCACAGAATCCATTGCAACATTCTGATTTTGAGTTAAATTTGGAAAATATCTCTCGAACGGTTCCTATTGACATTTCAGTTAAGCTAGGAATTATTGAAAACATTCATATAGGTGCTTCCTGTACAGAAGTTGAAATCCAAACTTATAAAGCCCTATTTCAAGAATTCCATGACATGTTTGCCTGATCATATGAAGAAATTCCAGGAATTGATGCATCAATTGTTGTGTATGAAATTAAAATTTACCTGGATGGTAAACCTGTCTGGCAACGTTTACGTCAGATACATCCGAGAAAAGCCACTGCTATCAAAGCCGAAGTTGAGAAATTACTCGCACAAGTTTTATTTATCTAATTCCTTTAACCGATTGGGTATCAAATATTGTTCCTGTTAACAAAAAACAAGGAACGATAAGAATATGTATCGACTATAGGGATATTAATCGAGCTTGTCCTAACGACAATTATCCAACCCCCTATATCGATAAAATTATTGATGATTGTGCCGACAATGAAATGTTCTTTTTTATGGATGGTTTTCCAGTTACAATCAAATCAAAATACTCCCTGTTGATCAACCTAAAACAACTTTCATTTGTTCATGGGGGACATTTGTTTATTGCAAATTACCCTTTGGATTGAAGAACGTTGGAGCAAATTTTCAAAGGGCTATGTCTTACACATTTCATGACATCAAGCACATTGTGCAGCCTTATCTCGATGATTTACCTACCCATTCATCACGTAGAGCTAATCATCTCACTTATTTACAAGCTATCTTTATGAGATGTAGGCATTATTGAATTTGGCTGAATCCACACAAATGTGTATTTTGTGTAGAAACGGGTCGCTTACTAGGATTTGTCATTTCAAAGGCTGGCAATCGTGTCGACCCCTTGAAGGTTGAAGCTATCATCAATCTACCTCCTCCTTCAACTCTTCACCAACTCCAAAGTTTGCAAGGGAAAGCAAACTTTTTACGTCATTTCATTCCTAACTACGCCGAGATACTGAAAGGTTTTACTGGGTTGTTAAACATAATATTCCATTCTTTTGGAATGATATCGCTGATCAATATTTTTATGCACTTAAACACGTGTTAACCCATGCGCCGTTACTGCATCCTCCCAATTACAACCAAGATTACTTTTTGTATCTCGCCACTTCTCATTCCATCATTGGCATGGTTTTAGTTCAGGAAGATGAATTCAAAAATGAACATGTGATTTACTATCTTAGTCAAAATCTGCATCTGACTGAGCTTAAATATTCACATGTGGAGAAACTGGCCTTGGCAGCTGTCCAAGTTGTCCAAATATTTCATCACTACATCTTATTACGCAAAACCACGATAATTTCTGACTGTAACTCTATGATGTATATCTTGGCTAAACAATTGCTAGGGGGCAAGTATTCCAAATGGATAGTCATGCTGTAGGAATTTGACTTGGAATTTGAAAAATCCAAGGCAAAAAAATCTTTGGTTTTTGCCGAACTGATGTGTGATTTCCCACGTACTGATATTGAAACTGTGACGGAGTAGCCCATTGCAGATGAATCCTTGTTTCTTATCAGTACTCTTGATCCTTGGTATGGAGATATTATTGTTTATCTCTAAACCCAATCTTTTCGGCCTGAAATCTCACGATCTCAGTGATGGAAAATACGTTTCCAATCCCAACAATACAATATTATTGGTGATACACTTTATCGTCGTGGAGAGGATTCTGTTTTCCGACATTGTATAACTCATGAAAAAGCTAAAAAGGTTCTGAATGACTGTCATTCTGGAGCATGTGGTGGTCATATGTCTGGGTATGCCACAACCCAAAAGATATTGCGTGCTAGTTATTTCTGGCGATTCTTATTCAAAGATTGTAGCTATGCAATCCGGAAATGCCACAATTGTCAAATCTTTAATCGTAAAATGCGTGCTCCACCCGCTCCTCTTCACCCTATAATTATTGTCGGTCCTTTCGCAAAGTGGGGTATTGACTTTATTACATGTAACCCTCACTCGGCCGAGGGGAATGCGTATCTTATCCTAGCGGTAGATTATTTTACTAAGTTGGTCGAGGCGATGCCTACATTTTCGGCAGACGGCAAGATTGCTGCAAATTTCATATTCAATCATATAATTGCTAGATTCAGTGTTCCTCAAGCTATTATTATTGATCATGGAAGTCACTTTCGAAATATCATGATGATCAAACTGACAGATCAACTTAGCCTGCACCACGATAGTTCTACTCCGTATTACCCGTAGGCTAATGGTCTGGTTGAAGCTATCAATAATGTTTTAGTCACTATGATCAAACGAATCATTGGTATTCATAAGTCAAATTGGCATACCATGCTATTTTCAGCACTTTGGGCATATCGGACCTCAGTGAAAACATTGACTGGATTCACTCCTTTTCAACTGGTCTACGTTTTGGAAGCAGTGTTACCTATTGAATGCGAAATTCCGTCATTACAATTAGCCATAGAATTACTCCCAGCTACTTCTGAAGAACAGAAACGTTTTTTGTACTTAGCTCAGCTAGATGAGAATCGACGCATTGTTGCAATAGAAAACGAGACTCATGCGAAACGAATGAAAGCTCAGTACGACAAAAGTGTTACACTTCGTAATTTTTCAAAAGGAGACCTAGTTTTACTATATGATCAAGCGAATGATAAGCTAGGGGTTGGAAAATTTGTACCTCTGTGGCATGGTCCTTACATTGTTAAGTGAAAGCTGACAAAGGGGGCTTATGAATTGATAGATTTTGACGGTGTCTCTTTGGATAAACCCAGAAATGGACTTTATCTGAAGAGATATTATGCTTAAATTCTGTGTTGAGATTTTTGTTAGATTAGTTTCTTGCTGGAGTGTTTTAGATTAGAAAAGTGTGCCTAGTTTAGAGAGTGCTCTTATCACTATTCTTGCTTATCTTGATTTTACTCTTGATATTGCAGATGTCAACGTCTCTTCAAACATACGTTGGTTTTGCTGATGGTGCTTGTCGTAATACACAGAACATTTCTTCCGCAACTTGGGTTATCTATTCACCCTCTGATGAGTTAGTGTCTATGCATGGGGTAAGCCTCGATCAAACAACGAATAACATTGCAGAGTATAGTGCAGTGATTGAGTTATTATCTGAATCCATCTCATTTGGGATTCAAAGTTTGATTTTTAGGTTGGATTCTGAACTCGTTGTATTACAGCTTAACAGGGTTTATGCCATTAGAAATCCAATGTTATTAAGGTTATTTTTGAGAGTTCATCTCTTGGAACGTGAATTTGATTACATTGAATATCAACATATTTAAAGACATTTAAATACATTAGCAGATGCAATTGCTTCTCGTATGATAAATAGACATTTGCAATAATTAAAATAGTAAATTTAATAACATTCGATAACATGCTACACGAGATAACCGGTAATAATGATATATCATAACATAGAAGAGTGTTTCAAAATATACATCGTCTTCGATCATAGGTTGAAAAAACACCTTATGATCGGCAAAAATGATAATACAAAAAGACAAAAATGTCGTGAGTCTACAAAATCGATCATCTTAACCCTAGTGATGATCATGATAAGAAACTACTGCTCCGGCCACCCTACATAGAAACCTCCTAAAAGGTCTTGGGACCCCAATCACATATCTTTGTAACCTAAGTGGAATATCATCTATATCAGTCTCTGGAATGTCTAGTGTCAAGTGCTCTAGATGATGCTCCAAGTCGGTCAGGATCTCTGCTGGTTGGCCCTGTGGGGCTGGTGCTGCTGCAGCTGGGTGTCTCCTCTCATAAGGCTAGAGAGCAACTGGTCGTCGTGGACCCACATCTGCATTTAAACTTTTGATTGTCAGTTTTGGACGATTTAAAATATTTATTTATTTATTTTATTTTATTTTATTTATTTATTTTATTTTATTTTTATTTTATTATTTTTTTTATTTTTTTTAATTTTTTAATTTTAATTTTTAACTTAGAAAGTGTTGAAAATGGTTTTTACCTGAATCATCCCATTGCTCTCCTGGTGGAAGAATCATGTTTGGATCGCCGCGGTGATCCATCCCGGCATATGGAAAGTCCTGAATCACAAAAAGTTGGTTGTTCAACCAACGAAAACATTCAGGCGGAAATCGAACAACTTCTACGCCGTCAACGTGACGGGCCATCAAAGCAACCCAACGAACCATGCTGGGCTCTTGAGGAAGACCAACATCAATAGGAATATGCTACGAGGCTAACATGGGGATCCTCTCTAGAACAAAGGTGACTACGATAGATCCATATCCAAAGTTGTTCAGCTTTCCATTCTTTGCTCTGGTTAGTTGGCCTTTCACATTTGCCAACACAACCTCGCATTAGTTGTATATGGTGCCTCGAAAACAGTCTACAGCCATCTGCATCTGGGATCTAGTAGCCACATGCAAAGCTGCACTCCCGCATTGTCTAGTAACAGTGAATGCAATAAATTTAAGCTCAGGACGACTGATAGTTTTAATATCAATCTGTTTATCCTTGGGGTCTGCTTGATCATCGCAAAACTCCAATCGGAGACTAGCGACAGATTGGCCACTTGGCCTAGTCCCGAAAAGAGATAATTGTTCGCCCCTCTTGGAAAAACCAGTAAAAAAATATGTCTTCCAACTTGATTTCGAGCTGGTGGCCACCAATCGCAAAGCACTGGTCCTGTGTGTTCCATTTGTCTACCAGCCATGTCAAGATGTCTACTTGTGCCCTCATGCCCTGTATGGCCCAGAACTTATACAGTTTGCATGGTCTCAATGCATGCAATGTGGGCATATGACTTATTTCGGCATGATCTACATCCTCGTGCTTGCGTTCTCGCCAAATAAGCATTTTGAATGTCCTACAATGAATAAAAATACATATTAGAACAAGCTTGTTCGAAAAATTTTGGGCAAAAATGGGGAAATTTAAGTTTTAAAATTCATTGCGCGGGGTGCGCACTCGCTGCTTACAAATAGTGCGTAGGTCTGCACGGGTTGTGAGCAATAGGTGCAGACCCATGACTTTTTTCTTTATAGAAAAAAGTCAAGGTCCGCAGGGCTCGCCTGTTGCACCTGCAGACCCCCGCAAGCTATTTTTTAAACCTATTTTTCCTTTAAAAATCAAATTTAAAGCCTAAAAAAAATGTAAATGGATGAAATGCAAGTTAAGGAGGATGTGGATTACCTGGAGCTGACAGTTTTCGATTCCAACGAACGGATTTTCTAGAATCTTCACAGGAACTTTTTTACCCAAAAGCTCTCACTTCTCACTCTGAACTCAAATGGTAAAAATGAAGTTAGAAAAGCCCTTTTTATAAGTTTTTTTTGAATAAATGAATTTTTAATTTATTTATTTTTCACTTTAAAAAGGTTAATTTTTAAAAACAATTTTATTTATCTTAAACAAGTATGTGTAATGTTTCGAGTTTTTGTGCAGGATATTGGATTTCTTGGGAAAATTGATCATTTTTCAACAAAGAGCATACTTTTATCACTTTTTCGGACTCTTCAAAAAATTTACGAAAAAGCGAAGCATTGGAGTCCTGTTTAAGCCCTTTTCAGACTCTCGAAAATTGAAAAGATTTTCGAGCACTTGATTGTTCAAACTCGTTAAAATAAATGAATAATCGTCCGTTCAGTATAAGTTACCCCTTTTACGGGCTGAAATGGACTATTTACGAAAAAGGTATACGTTGACTAATTACGGTCAATAGAGTTCTCTCCCACATTATTTTATCCTTTTTCAGGCTCGAGGGACTAAATTAACGAAAAAGTACCCTCATGGGGCTTTCTTAAGTTTTTCTTCTGACACCCTAAAATTGAAAAACACCGAGTTTTTCCTATACTGGATTGGTTAAAATTTAACAGTAAAGGACCTGTTCAATTTTAAACAGGAATGAACCACTCCTTCTTAGGGTTCGAATTTTAAACTAAGTTGGACTCATCCAAAGGATGAGCTTATAAACAAGCAAATGTTATCCTCCTCAAGCTTGCCAAAAATAAAGAGGTACTTGCCAAAAGTGGTGGGGGAAAAGTGAGAAAAATGAACCTGTTTGTTACACTTTGCTGTTAACCACTCTTGAACACGACACTTTTTGTTCACCTGGGTTGGGAAAATCCTTTTCCTAACAGTTAATCAAACCACAATGAAAGTTTTCAGCTGGTTTATGGGTATTAGCTTTGGGTCAATTGTCACCAAGCCATCTGCAGTGTCGTTATGTGTTTAAGAGAAAAATTCAAACAAACCATTCATCTGCGAGATATCTGTCATCCATTTTGACCATCCCTGAGTCAGTCCTTGCCAATATATTTCTTCAAATATTGATCTATGATTTAGTGTTGTGGGCTTGTCTATGATGGATCACTTTCTATCTTTCAGCTTATTATCTAGGAAGTTGATCTAGAAATCTTTAGTACCTTGAAATCTTCATGCCCTAATGGCAGGTTTCTCGCCTTCGACGATAGGTTGCATCATTGACCTTCGATCAAATGATTCTATGACATGTTCGACTTCAGCTCATTTATTCACATTTCATGATTGTACTGAGTACTTTGAGAGCCATTGACATTACAGGTGGTTTCTCTCACACTTGTTAATAGTCCATATCATTGACTGGTAATCAAGTGGTTTCTACCATGTTTGACTTCGACACATTTGTTCACATGGATAGAATCGTACTAGTTCGGGAAGCGGAAATCAAGACCCTGGATCTAGTTTCTACCATCCAAGCTGCGAGGAATTTTATTATTCATTATACAATGGACTATTCATAAACAGATGGCTGCATCCATACTGTGTCTACACATGTCTATACTCTTGATGTATTACAAAATCATTCCTGTATTAGAACAATTTAGTCAGTTTTCCAGCTAGTTTTGATCTGAGTATGGGAATGCTTACCTCAGCGATGATATGTCTACATATATATATATATTTTGCATTGAATGTTTTTACAGGTTCCGACTGGGGTTTCCACAAGATGATCCTTGAAATGATAAAGTACTTCACTCTTCATACATGACAGACTCTATCTTCATCTATTATAGACTTCACACTTTAGGGGGCAATCTGTTGCATTGAAAATTGTCACCTTGACATTCTGCTATCTGTGTGAGTTCATTACCACTCATACTTTCCTCCTCTGCAAGTCTAAAACATCGGTTCCTCATATCAAGTCTTGAAAATAAGAGAAAATCTCTCAAAATTTTTTAAAACTCTGGTTCCACACTTTCTCTTTGTTTTACCTGCGGTCCCGCACCTAATGGTCATGTCTCCGGCGCACCTGACCACATTGTCTCTGTGTTAAAGGTGTGGACCCCTGTAAAAGTTAAAAAGGTGCAAGTATATTCTAAAAAACTCACTTTCAGTTATTTTTAGAAGCTTCTGGAAGGAATCTTGAGGTGGCAAGTTTGCTCTTTTAAGGTTCATGTAACCCATACCTTAAGGAGCTAACCCCTTGATGTGAGGAGCTTATTCCTTTGAAGGAGGATTCTATCCCTTCATAGGTGGAGTTGTAACCTCCTCCTCTACACTATAAAAATAAGCATTGAGTTGGTTAACTGGTTAGAGTTAGAAGCTTAGTATTTTTTGAGGTAAAATGTTGTTGGAACTTAGTCCTCTTTAGTTGAGTTTTTATGAGGAGAGATTACATACCTATATGAATCTCATTTGGAAGAGTGCAAGACTTGTCAAAGTAAAGGAAATTCCTGTTTCGGACCCCAGGAAGAACTTGTTCAACATCAAGGCTGAAAAGGTTGTAAAGTTCTTCTACTTTTCAAAGTTAACACAAATATATTTGTTTTTCTCAATAAGCTGTTAATTCATTGTTTATTTTATGGATTCCCTGATCACCATAATAGGCATGATTTATAATATTTTCTATGCAGGTGCTATTTAATGTTTGCTTGTTTGTGATTGCAGGTCTTCAAAGATAACTCTTTCGAACGACTGGAGAATGACTACTACGAACAAGCACTGGATCTAAGGTAGGATCTTAACACCTTTGTAGTATTTACTTATAAATCACATATCTCTAGAGAAAGGTAGGTTTGTTTGTTTGTTTGTTGCTAGACTATATTTTGATACTAGGGAGATCGGTCTTGTCCACAAGATCGATTTATCCGGCCAACAGCTACCCGTAGTTGCACCCCATGGAAGTATCCTAGTGGAATTAGAACCAGGAAAGAACCTTAACATTAACCCTGACCTGTCAGAATCCCAGAAGAAGAAACTTGTAGATGTCCTTCGGGAACATAAAGAAGCCTTCACCTGGGATTACTCAAACATGAAGGGGATTCCTACTAATTTATGTACCCACCATATATATATATTAAGGAAGATTGCTGTCCTGTGAGACAACCTCAGAGAAGGATGAACCCTGCATTGAAAAATGTTGTGAAAGAAGAACTTTAGAAATTACTGGACGTAGGTTTTATTTACACCATTTCAGATAGCCAATGGGTCTCTCCATTAGTAATGGTCCCTAAGAAAAATGGTAACTGATTGATATGCATGGATTATAGAGAATTACATAAGGAAACGTAGAAAGATCATTTTCCTCTACCATTTATTGACCAAGTTTTGGACACATTGGCTGGAAAAAATTTCTTCTCCTTCCTAGACGGATTTAGTGGGTATAACCAGATCCAGATGGCTCCTAAAGATCAGGAAAAAGCTACTTTCACATGCCCTTAGGGAACATTTGCATACTGGGTCCTTCCTTTTGGCCTGTGTAATGCACATTCAACGTTCCAGAGGGCAATTTTGGGGATATTCTCTGATTTGGTGGACGATAGTGTTGAAATTTACATGGATGACTTTACTCCATACGGGGATTCATTTGTAGAAGGGTTGAGAAATTTAGAGAAAGTTCTTGAAAGGTGTATACAGGTGTGTGTCTCCTTAAGTACGATAAAATGCCATATGATGATGGAGGAAGGAATTGTTCTAGGACATTTGCTCTTGGCTGAAGGAATTCGGATGGACCCAACTAAAATAAAGGTAATTTTGCACTTTCTGACACCCAAAACACCCATGGAGGTACACAACTTTATTGGTTGTGCCGATTATTACAAGCACTTTATCGAAAATTTTTCTAAGGTTGCACATCCACTTTTTCAATTACTGACAAAAGATGCAGATTTTGTGTGGACAGATGACTGTGATGTAGCCTTCATGAAAATCAAGGAATTGGTTTGTAGCACTTCGATCCTTAGAGGGCCAAACTGGGCATTACCTTTCATATTCACACAGATGCTTCCCAAACAGCGGTTGGTGCAATATTAGGACAACAAGAGGACAGGGTACCATATGCAATTTACTATGTTAGTAAGAATCTGGCCCTTGTTGAATTAAATTACACAGTGACTGAAAAAGAGTTCCTTGTTGTCATCTATGCCATCAACAAATTTCGGCATTACATTACTCGACATCCTACCTTTGTACATACTGATCATGTAGCTGTCAGGTATTTAATAAATAAACCTGTTACCTGTGGTCGCATTACAAGATGGCTTTTGCTACTACAAGAATTTGACATTACTATAGTAGATAAACTAGGAAAGGAAAATGTGGTTGCTGATTTCCTGTCTAGGATAGAAAATGATGGTGAGAATACACCAATTGAAGATAATTTTCTAGATGAACATCTTTTTTCAGTTTTTGCTAACACTCCGTGGTATGCAAATGATCCGAATTGGATCCATAAACGATTGACAAAGCACCTTGACTGTATCGGGACAAAACAAATCCTTAATGAAATCCAAAACAACATCCAAAACCCCCTGAACCAGTGGCCATGGCAGTCGGCGCAAAACGATGAGGACCTCGGTCAAAGCGCACTAACCGAGGCCCATGGAGACTGCACAGGAGGCCAAAATAGCCCCTGGGAGCCCCAAATTGGGAAAAAGAGGCAATTTTGATGTGCGATTAGCACTAATCGTGCATCGCTAGGTGAACAGGGCTGAAATGGGGAGCCTTAAGCACTTGGTCACATTGGGAGCCAGAGGACCGCATGATCCAGATGGATGTTGGTGGCCACCCACCTATCCCATTTGGACCCCCACAAATGTCTCTTTCAGTTTTTCAGTTTCCGTAATTGTAGCACAATTTACTATTTTTAGCAGTTTTTTTCGGGTCCTGAACTT
>APFE030537577.1:1315-21662 GCA_000404065.3 Pinus taeda | reverse complement strand
CCCCCGAAGCTAAAAACGATGTAAAATTGCCTTGTAAAAGTATAGTAATTTCTAGTCAATCTGGGCTGTTCATTAGGCGGATGATCTGATGGTAGAACTCATGTTTAGTTTAGGGTTTTTTCCCTAGAAGGTAACTCCTCTCTTTGTATGAGGGCATTGTATTTTTGAGGCGGTGTAATATGTGTGTACTCTCTGAGCGCAAAGCAGAGAGGTGAGACTGTGAGAGAAAACAAAGGATATTACAGTGGATCTGCTGTAGGTTGTGTCTCTTAATTTTGTTGGATAATTGTAAGGAAGGACTGGTTGTTTGAGGTGGACGTAGCCCAAACTAGGTGAACCACGTATATCTGTGTCTCTCTTGTTTTATGTGTTTTCTGTATTTATATTTCTGCAACATTTTATGTGTTCCATTGCTCCGTAATATATAAATTTCTAACACAGATTAACTTGTTGTTGTTATATGATAGTTAGCTTGATGATTAGGGTTATTGCATTTAAGATCTTGATGTTATATGTATCATACTAAGTTGGATTGGCCTATGCAAATGGTTATGGTTACGACATTCAGGTATGAGCTGACATATTTGTGATATGGAGTTGTACTAATATGGATTGACTTTGCATATGTGATTGATATGTATGAACGACCAATGTTTATGAGCTTATGGTGTGAACATATTAGTTATTTACTGTTATGGATATCATTATTTATGTTTGAGTTGATATGTTGTGAATTTATATCATGCTAACCTATATTGATTGTGTAGAAAAGATAGCCTCCCCTAAGACACATTAAGGTACGAGTTTGATTATGTCATATACGTGGTGCTTGACTGTTTGACTAGGTCATATAGTTAATTTAGTTAACATGGTAAGTTTGCAAGTTTGTTGATTTTTTTTTTTTTTATTGCATAATATGAGTATGTGTTCAAATGATCTTGTTTTAAGATGATTGTACTAACATATGTGTTGAGACAATTGATATGTACTTGAGTGTAGTAGGTGACAATTGTAGCATTATGTCTAATGACTATGAGTTGACTATGGATTATGACATGATTGTTAGTCTTGGTAAAGGTTGATTTCAAAGTGATAGATATGTTTGTCTTGATATTTGGAACATGTGGTTGACATGTGTGATTAGTTGCAGGAAACTTACTTGGTATTAGCGTGGCAAGGTAATAATTGATGTGTTCATATAACTAACAATTGGGTGACATGACGGTACATAGTAAGACTCAGTTGCAATAGGGTAAAGGTAAAATAAAGGAATTTTGTAAGAATTCCTTTGACTATGTTTGAAACTCCAAACGAATGAGTGCTTTGCATACAAGAATTATTCTTAACCTCAATATTGTCTAACATTATGTGGATACATGCTATATTCATGAACATGTATTTGACATGTATATTAGCTAGTCTTTAGTTACAGGTGGATTTGTCAAAGGATTGGAGTCCCTTGAGAGATGGTGTGGATGTATTTGGTTGCAAGCAATGTGCTTGGCACATCAAGATGATGTAACTCATATATTGTTATGTTTATTTACACACTAACAATTATGTGTTAATGAAAACATGATGCAGGGAGTTGCATGGTGAGAGAGGTTGCCATGAAACCTCAAAGAAGGCTCAGGTTGAGCTTTCCTTGGGAACCATGGGGATTGAGTCATGGTGTCCATTGTTAGTCTTGTACTTTTGGTCATTTGCGATTGTTGCACTTGATTTTCAATTTTGATTGTTTGGTGGATAGCTATGCCACTTTGTTGCTATGTCATATTGCTTTTGGTTTTCACGGTCTTCTTGTTGTTGTTTTCATTCTTACCTTTTATTGTTTTGAGTCTTGGGAATTGGTTGGGAACGAGGAAAGTTAATGGAGCTCGAGGAGAGTTGTGTAGTACCCAACATGTAATGTAAGACACAGATGAAGCTCGATGCATGAGTAAGCGTAGCTAAAGGTAAGACTATGACAGTCAGTTGGAATGGCTGGCTCCATTGTGGTAAATGGACAGTGGTAGTAAAGTCATGAGAAAGGTAACCAAAAAGATAAAGTAAATGGATCTGAGGTGTTGGATGCCTTGGCTATGTTGGGAACTGTTGTTATTAATGTTGTACATGTTGTGCACAAATAAGGAAGTTCTCTTAACCTAGACCTTATGTTATCTCGTAATTATTTTATGACCATGATTATGCTGATGTTTATATATGTATGCATATATGTATGTATGTCGTTGTCTGACAGGATGATGATTGTTTTATGCTAATGATTATATATGTATGTATGTATGTATATATGTCAGTATTTGACAGGGCCATCAAGGATCATTCTTGTGGAAGAATGATTGCTTATGTAGGTGAATGGAATAAAGAGGTTCACGGTCTTGCAAGGAATCAATTGGGAAGAGTAGTCATGACAATATACAAGGTCAGTATCATGTGGTTATGAGTTAATATTATGTGATTCTATGTTATGGACATGTTATACCGAGGGATACAATGGCAAAATGAAAGCAGCGTGGTTTGCGACATGCTGGGACAATCATGGATAAGACATTGGAAGCAAGGTTTCTTAGTAAGGACAATGTGGTTTTGGATGTGTGGTACTACTGTTGTGCATATGATGTATATGTTGTACATGTTGCATCTATGACGTGTGCACATACAATGTTGTGTATATACAGTATGTGTACATGTTGTTTATGCAGTGTTATGCATAGGATGGTACAGATAGTGTTGTGCAAATATTGCATATGGTGTTATACACATGATTGGATATGCAATGTTGTGTAAAGATGATTCTATGTACAATTTGGATATGCAATGCTATGTACAGGTGGTGTTGCATGCATGTTGTACATGTGGCGCTATGTACATATGGTGTTGTGTGCATGATTGCACAAGTGGTGCTGTGTGCATGTGGTGATGTCTACATGTTGTACAAGTGGCGCTGTGTGCATGTGGTGCTATGTACGTGTCATGCATGTGGTGCTATGTACATGTGGTGTCTCATACCTATCGTGCACGTGGTACTGTGTACATGTGGTATTATATACACATTGTACAATGGTGCAGTGTACATGAGGCATTGTGTACACGTTGTGCAGGTGGTGCTTTGTACATGTGGTACTGGTGTACATGTGGGGTTGAGTGCATGCCGCACATGTTGTGTTGAGGGCATGCAGTACTATGTATTTTCATTGTGTAGTCATGGTATCGTGACATATACATTCATTGTGTTGCATTCTATATACTTATTTGTGTTGTATTGTACACCAGGTGTAGGTTTATGTGTTGTATGTCAGCTGTATGTGCATGTATTGCATGGTGTTGTATGCAATGTGTGATTGCATGCGTATGATGCACACTATGTGTACGTGCACATGGTTTAGGAGAAGGCACTGGGTGTTTTTACGGTGTGACAACCGATCCAGAGTGCGTACAGATTAAAGACAAAGGTAGAAGCTAAGGATTGATGAAAGGATAAGTATCAACATTTTATTTAGTTTTATTATGCATGTGATTTATGATTATGATATATGATGATTATATGTGATGTATGATTCTGGTTTATGATGGTTACATGTGATTTATGATGTTGATCTATGATGGTTGTGTTTGAGGTAACCTAATGTGATATATTTATTCATGATGATTTGGTCAAAGATGCTAGTTTGACTTGTTGTGACAGGAAGTAAAAAAGATTGCAAGTATACCTTATTGAGGAGCTATCAATGAGGTATTATTTGAAGTTATTTCAATTTATTTTGAATCTAATGGAATTTATGTGCTTGTACAGGAAGCACGAAAATTCTTAGTTGGATGGTTGAAATCGACTGCAAGAATTAATAGCAACAGTGAAATAAATTGGAACAGGCAGCAGTATGTTGGTAAAGCACTTCAGGAGTAGGGCCATTGTGGGACACTGGTACCCAATAATGTCCATTTATTTCCATGAGCATGCTATGATTGTGTTGAGGCCTCGAAAATCACTGTATCAACACGGGGGAAAACCACCTGGTCTGGACCTTAAGACAACTCCTTTTCCGTATAGGTAGTGGCTCCGACTGGATATAATGGGACCAGTTTCCCAATGAAAGGTGATTGAATGAAAGCGTAATGCTTACAGTGGAGTGAAATAGATGGATTTGCAGCAATGAATCAAATTGAAAACATATGCATTAATCTACTCTATAACCTGAGATTGTTTAACATTTGTCTAGATGAAATCTATAATGTTTTTCCTTAGTAAATGACAATATAGATTGCTCAAACACCAATGGAAATGAAAATATTTCAAGATGATTATTTTGATTAAATATTTAATCAAAATAATGTGTAACTCATATCACATTTAGAATATCAAAGAAAATTGCTTAACATGTATTTAAAAATATCAATGGCAGCATGATCATAAATGAATACATGTAACATTGTTCTTTAAATACCATGTAATAAGCAATCTGAAAAGATAAATTCATTATTTATTTATGAATAAAACAGAGGTACAAAGATAGAAATACCATATGTACGTTGCTTAGCTCATAAAAGAAATAGTAGCAGTTTAGTCCTTACAAAGATGATTTCAAGAGTACAAAAATGCAACTTCTCAAAATTCTTTATGAAAATTCCTAAAACGATGGTCCAGTCGTTCTATTGAGAAAATTATGAAAGTACAATAGTGTGAGCTTTCGTAAGCCTTTATTCATAAAATTCAGGACCTTTATTTCATACAACAAGCACGCTTATATAGAAGAAAAACAATTGAATGTATTGTGCAGAGCGTTGAGGTCATTTAAATAGATCCCTTCAATAATGCTTAAAGGAAAACAATTTTTTGGTAGAAATTTCTGAATGTGATTTTCTATCTTCATCGGCTTTGTTTGTTCCATTGGATTATCTGGATGTTTGTCTGTCTATTTGAACTGAACTATCACTTATCAACATAATTGTCCTCTTCTGTCATGAACGTAAACACGGAAAACAAGAATCGACAAGCTAAAAATAATTGAGACTCATAAGCGAGTTTCATTTAAAACAAATCACATTTTGTAGGAAATCAGGATAAAAATGTAGAGTGTAATAGATCCCGAACACAAACATCATGGATAGGAATGCAGAGTGAGGTTCATGATAAGAGAGGCAGACTTTATGGTCTTATCGCAAATTGACGTTCAGAGCGGAGGCAAAGGAACGGGTAGGACTATGAAAGTTGCGAAGGACTCAGACACGAAATGTTATAGATAACTTTTAAGTTATGTGTCAGGTCTGATCCTTACATCACAATTCAAATTGTGGTAGCAAATCAGCTAAGATGAAGCATTGTTATAAATTGTGTCCCTTTAAAACTTGCGATTGTGAAGTCCCAGGGTGACGTGGAGTGTGACGTCATGGATGACATGGAAGTTGACTTGGGTCTGATCACAAATCACAATCGGCATAATGTAGGAGGCAAGTAGCAATGGCCCTTTGGTATTTGCGATAGCTGTAGACGCGGGGGAATTTATGAATTGACATGTAATTGTTATTGGGTTCGGGGCTTATCGTAAATCGTAATCGGCATGAGGCATCATATCGCAATCGAAATCGACTGTGCAGAAGGATTAAGACTGTGATTCTTACGATTGTGTGGAAGCGGGAGTTTTGTGAATTGGAGTGAATAATCTCGTCAAGTCTGGATATCGCTATCATAATCAACATGAGGTAGGACTTAAGCCTTTGAAACTTTTTGTGATAGTCACGAATGTAGGGGAATTTATGGAATGCAATGTATAATCCCGGTGGGTCTGGCTATATCTCATATTGCAATCAGGAAAGGGAAGAGTGCTTGGCCTTTGGATTTTTTGTGATAGTCTGCAGACACGAGTTTTTATGGATTGACATTAACTTTCCCGTCGGGTCCGAGTTATTGGTATCACATAAGAGATAGGTAACGAGACTTGGGAAATGGTTTCACGGATGTGATATTTTATAAAGTAAAGTTCATGACCCCATCGGGTCCAAACTTATCAAATCACAATCAGTGTTAGTGGGGGAGTCTTTGCCTTTGGAACTTTTTATTATGTCGATGTGCGATGCAGGGTATGATGGAGTTATAAAGTTTTTAACCTTCGGGAATTTGAAAACTCTGATTCATTTTGATTTTAATTAAATAATCCGTATTACTTAATACTTAAGGTTTTTAAAGCCTAAGTATAGTTTTGGTCTTGGGGGCTATTTAAAATTTGGTTTTTTGGATAATCAAGGTTTAATACTTGGGTTTTAATTAAAAAGCCTAAGTATTAAACTTTGGTTATAGTTCTTTATTAACAATTTTTATGTTGATTTTCCATTTTCTATTTTTTTGTTTTTTTTTAAAGAAATAAAAATCAAAGGCTTTTTAAAACTAAAGGGTCCCTATTTTAATATAATAATTTTTATAAAAGTTATATATATTAAATGGGGGTTGTTGAATAATACAAAAATTGGCGATTCACTGGAAGAACTAGTAATCTTTGATAATGAAAATTTTCAAAAATTCAGTAAATATAATTTTAGAAGTGAAACTATTTTTCGAAATATTTAGATAAATAAAATTACTCTGGCTATAAAACTCATTAAATTGCAATTTCTTTTAAAAACCTTTTGTGAATGAAAAACACCTATTTACTTGTATCAATCATTAATCAGTTTATAAAAATAAAGTAGGAAACCTTTTGCGACTTAGCTTGTATTGTACTTGTTTGTCACAGGTAGAGCCACTGCTGCCAGCAAGAGTTCATAGCCTTGAAAGGGTTATCTTTTAACCAATAACAATCCAGTGTCCCATCCATTTAATAGTGCAATAATTAGAGGTAAGTTTATTTTTATTTTCTTTTCAATTTTGATGCTAAAAAGCCATTGTCTTGGTTTGGTGACTAGATAACAACAATGCCATTCACTGGTAATAATCAAACTGAACAAGTTGGCTCGTGATGAGACCCCTTGTCTTATAATTGAAAAATCATAAGCCATAACCCTGATTTGGTGTTCAGTATGGTAATGCCAGTTTAATTGGTTCCCTATGATCATGGTAAGCGGGCTCGTGATGAGACCTCTTATATTTTTAGATTTATTATAATTTAGAATTACACTTTAAAAATTCTATTTTTAATGTACGGGGAGGATCATTGACTCATTAAGAGTTTTGGATGACAAATATGAGTTGAAAGTGCTTTAGTCGTAAGACAATCTTTACTTTTTAAGGATAACCTTTTTCACTGAAACTAGAGTAAAATGATATAATTTTTGAGGTTTTTAAAAGATTTCACAACTTTATGGGAAAATTCCAGAGTTAAATAATTTTTATCTAGTTTTCAATTTTGGTAACCACTTCTTAAAAAATTCCTACCTTCAAAATGAAAAAACGAAAAATAACTTCGAGAGATGTTTGAAAAGTCAATAGAGTACTATTTAACATTTTAATTAACAAAATCGGTAAAGGAAAAATAAATTGCAACGAGATGTACAATGGAAGTGATTTTTTTATAGTTTTTTTTTTTTTTTAGTTTAAGAAAATAATTTTTTTTTAAAGATGAGCCCATTTACAGGAAGATAATCTCTCTTTCCTGATAAATCTTGAAGTATAAATGTAGATGGGCTTATCTGTTCAACAATCTGAAATGGACCAAGCCATAATTTCTAAAATTTGGTATGTTTCTCTTTTTCTTCGTGTGTTTTGTCCCACTTGAGAACTAGATCTCCAACTTGGAAGGATCTTCGTGTGACTGAACTTGCATCAAAAGAAGCTTTCACCATATTTTGATGTTTGGTGTGTGTGTGTTTAGCCTTTTCCCTTTCTTCTTCTGGTTTTAGGATTTGTGAATTTCTTAATTGTAAGGAAGAAGAAGGTGTTTCTTCAATAAATTGAACCAGGGCTAATGAAGGAAGAGATAAATGTGATGGAATGATGGCTTCCTTCCCATATACTAAGTTGAATGGAGAAGTGCTTATAGAGGCCTTCTGAGTTATCCTATCAAGGCATCTTAACAATGTGGAATCATAATTTTTCCTACATAACACGTTATTAACAATCTCATAATGACTTGCTTTTAATCGTAAAGCTCTTTTTATTTTATGATTGAGTTAGGGAGGAGCATATCCATTTTTCAAATAAAAAATTAAATCAACGTATTGGGACTCAACATCAATTACACTTACCACAGAAATGTGTTCATTGTTACCTGTGTCCCATGCGGCTGGTATGTTGGATTCTCTTGTAAGTAGCTTGTAGAAACCTTGTCCTCTGACAATTTTGGCTAGTTTAATTTCAATATCATACTCCTGTAGAGTTGTTACCCAATTTGCTCTCTTTTCTCCTAATTCTTTTGCATTAGTAATTGCCTCACTGCTGGGAATGAGACTATTACTTTTGTTTGTGTTTTAAAAAGAAAAGGTCTAAAATGATTTACAGATTTATATATAGCAAATGCTTGTTTTTCTAATTCTGAATAATTCAATTTAGAACCCTAAATTTGAATTGAAAAAAGAGATGGGTGCTTCAATTTTCTGATTATCAATTTGTGTCAAAACAACGACATAAGACGTTGGAGAAGCAAAGGTATATACGATGAAATGATTGGAGAAATTCAGAGTATTTAAAGAAGGAGCATTGATAATTGCACATTTGATTAAATCGAATGTGTGATTTTCATGATGACCCCATTTAAAAACTGCGTCTTTCTTAATCATTTGTTGTAACGGAAAAATAATTTGTGAGAAATTAGGGACAAACCTTTTGACAAAATTGATCTGTCCAAAAAATGATTGCATGTTTTTTTGTTATATGGTGGAGAAATTTTTGAAATTTCTTTTATTCTATTAGGGTCAATTTAAATTCCATTTTTTGACACAATGAATCCTAAAATTTTCCCTTCACTAAGAGCGAAAAAATACTTTTTTGGATTTAATGAAATCCCATATTTTCTACAACGTTCAAAAATTTGTCTTAAGTCATGCAAATGATTATTCTATTCTTTGAATAAATAGTAATGTCATCCAGATAAACAACAACTGTTTTGTTTAACATACCTTTGAAATCTATATCCATGGCTCGTTAGAAAGTGGCCCCTGTGTTTATTAAATCGAATATCATGTTTTGGTAGGCATAACTTCCCCATTTAGTTCTGAAAGTAGTCTTTAACCTATCATCTGGGTGGAACATGATTTGATTATATCCTAAGAAACCATCAAGGAAAGACATAATTTCAAAACCAACAACTGGTCGTAAAATCTGTTCCATAGTGGGTAGCAGAAAAGTATCTTTTTGATTGGCCTTATTGAGATTCCTAAAATCTATACAAATGCGGATATCATAGTTTTTCTTCCTAATAGGCACCAAGTTGGAAACCCATCTTGAATTCCTAATAGGAAAAATGATTTTAGACTTAAGGAGTTTATTCAATTCCGTTTTGATTTGATTTTCTAAGTTCGGGTGAATTTTCCTTAATTTTTGTTTGATAGGTTTATCATTTGATAACATTGGGATTGTATGTTGAATGATGGAAGTGTCAATTGTTTTGAGATCTTCATAACTCCAAGCAAAGAAATCCTTATATTTTTTAAACAAATGAATGAAAGATAATATTTCTTCAAACGAGAGACCAAGTCCTAAATTATGTTTTGATGTTTAAGATCTATCCCAAGGTTTATTAATTCAAATCTCAAAGTTGAACTCTATAGTATTGAATTAATAACTCTTGTAAATCTGTCTTTTAAATCATAGAGATCCTCAAGTTTTACTACAAATTTGGGTTATCATCATTTTTTTGTTTTAATTTATCATCGTGTTCATCCTCATCAATTATTTGGTCATCACATGATTTTTCAGAAGTTAAGAAGTTTAAGATGTCTTCATCATCATTAAATACCTGCCAATTGGTGATATTATCAAGAATGGATGGTCTAAATATTAACTCTATAGAAAATCTATTGATATTGCAATCTTTGGATGGGATCAGTTTTGATGCAACGTTAGCAAGAAGGTCAGCGCTGGCATTCTGAATCCTAGGAATAACATAAATGTTAAAAGCTAAAAAATGTGAAGTGAGAGACTGAACCAAAGATTGATAATGCTTCAAGTGCATAGAGATACAATGCATCATGTTTCTTACTTGATGTGTCCTCTCCACACTGTAATGAGAGAATGAAATCCAGTGTGTCCTGTGAATGATTAGAAGTAGAAACATATGGCGATAAGTTTTCATAGGGAAAATAAAAAATGGTAGAATCATAAGGGATTCCACGATATAGTGGGTGAGGTTTGGATAGAAGGAGTTCATCCTTCACTGTGGTTTCTTCTTCAGATTCCCACACACACTAGTCATGAATGACAATGCAGGTTGGCTGCACAAAACCAACATCGTAAACAACTTGATCCTCGTGAACAATAGGTGTGGAGTCCATAACATGAGAACATGACAAAGTAAAATCCAGATGATCAACAGAACGTGAGGATGGAGGTTAAGGAAACAATTCCAAGTGACAATCTACAACCTTGTTAGCCAAATCTATGCAAAAATAAGGAGTAAGTGAGGGATGGTGTGGCAGTTCAACAAATAAATGTGCACCTTCTCCCACCTCACACTACAAGGCTAGAGTTGTTTGATGAGATGAGGACAGACAACCACTTGTGACAACAACCTTGTCCCCCTTGAATTTAGCATCTCTAACACCGAGGTATGCTGGGATGGGTTTGAATGATTCTAACACTTGTGGATTTTCATATATGTGAAGAAGATAGTGAAATCTTTCACGAATAAATTTCCAGTCAAATTCATCCTTTGGGAATTGAAATGCGAGATTACGAAAGCGATCCCAGAATTGTAACAAGGATTCGTCAGGGGCTTTCCGTAATTGAAGAATTTTTTTATTAAGTGTTTGATGGTCAAACTTATGGAAAGCATTGGCTAACTCACTGAATATATTTTTCGGGCAGTGTGACAAGCCATTGCAATGGATGCCCATGAAGCATGAATGTGAGAAAAATGCATATCACATAATCCTCACGAGTTTCAAGGTTGTAACATAGATTGGCAAAGACAAGACTATGTCTCTGCCAAGCTATTCCACCTTCACCTTTATATGTGTTATGTGACAAGAGATTGAAGAACTCCTCTGAGATTTCAAAGTCATTTCTATAAGACACACATCTCGAAGGAAGAAGTGTAACATAATTCATGATATATGAGCAAAGATTTAAAATAGACTTTGAAGAATTAGCTTATCATTTGACCCTCCTTCTAGTGCCAAATATTTTGATGATACTAGACCTGCCAACATTCAGGGGATCTCCCAGGTATGAAGTCCCAACTATACCTCACACCATTTGGTGTAGGAGTCACATCCAATATGGTGGCCTGGTTTCCATTATCTTAGAGTTTTTCCTTAGCTCTTGTTGTTCAACACATGAGAGTGCTTGTTTGTAACTTCAAGAAAGTGAGGTGAGTGTGCCTGGTGAGTGTGTAATGTAACTTTGTGTCCGAGTTCTCTTACTCTCAAAAGGGGTAAGTGAAGTGAGCCACTTTATGAAAGGGAATAGTCCCAATCCAGGAAGAAACACACACGAAAAAAAACAAGGGGTTGTCTAACATCTAGTGGAATAGTCCACAATAGATGCGGTAGTCGTGAAAGCCAAAGCTTAAGGGAAAACATGTACACTGTCCAGCAGAGTAGTCTACACATGGGTGATGGTCGTTAAAACCAAGAAAAAACAAAGATGGCTGGTCTAATGTTTAGCAGAGTAGTCCACACGGATGGGACAATAGTGATAAACAATACAACACAAAGTCAACAATTTAAGTACTAAAATAACTGAAGTAGTTCAACTATCTTAGTACAAGTTAAGAAAACATGCATTACAAACACTTAAATAATAGTCTTACAAACGGATACAAAAAATGCGTGAAAACGTGTTGGCCTAAGATAGGCTTCTGAATTAGGAAGAAGTTCCAAGACACATGTGTACACCATACATCACTAGCCCTAGTAGTGGGATCGTGGAGCCACTCCTTGCTCCTCAAAGAATAGACTACATATTCTCAAGGCTATGTGGGAGGAGCCAGGGTGAAAATTCCTTTGCTCATACAATGAGGTGTATATATAGCCAAGGGGAATAACTAACCCTTGTGACTCTTTGACTTCCCTCATGACTGTTTGACATCTTATGAATTTTCAACTGATGTGACTCTTCAACTTCACATGTGTGTCTCTTGGACTTTCACATTACATTACATCACATTACAACAAGTATGGCCCATAGTAATGATGTGGCTGAGACAACTCATGACACAACTCGACATGACACTGATGACATGTATTCATTGACTGTGGTGTTTGTATCAAGCTGGTGTGTTGTTGAGTGATGGGTGTGCTCTCGATGTAACATGTCTTCACCACCACACCACCACATGGCAAAGTGTGTGGGGTCTTCGATGGTCTTGTTTTTTGCTTGATGGTGCATGTGTATGTGTTCCTTTCACTCGCTGCTCGATGTGCTTTGTGCGTTCGTTCAACTGTGAGCAAGCCTTCTAGCATGCGCTCCTTCTTCATCTTGTTCGTCGTCACACCATGTTTCATCAATGTACCTATTCCTACAATCACTGATGACGAGACAAAAGCAAAACAAAAAAATATCCTAGTCTAACATGATGCATTATTTTCCATTTCAGTGCAGGTGACTGGGAGAGGGACAAGGCACTGAAACTGCGCAAAGCACATCTCAGGCTCGGATGCAAGGCTCTGAAGGATTTTCGGGAAAACTGTGCAGATGTCATTGGGAGGAAGATTTTCATAATCCAGAAAAGCAGTGACATGCGAGGTAAAACTCAGCTGGGATGCAGAATTGCATAGTTTCTGGAAGAAAGGCTAGGCAGGGTGTCGAGGAACTACTAGGCCAATATGCACAATTTTCAAGGGGAGCATTAGGAAGGTCATGCAGCTGGGATCTTTGAAGTTTCTTCGGGGAAGACAGGGCAGGCAGTAGGAGGCACTAGTAGGAGAATCTATGCAGTTTTCCAGAGCAGGATAGGATAAGGTTACAAGAGCTGCTGGTCAAAATTCAGCAATTCTAGGAGACAGTCCGGGACAGGCAGCAGTGCTCTCGAAGATAACTGCACAATTTCTAGGCTGAGTGCAAAGCAGGCTAGCAGGGTCGGTGACAGTCAAAACTATGCAATTTTTTGAGGGAGAATAAAGTAGGCTAGTAGGGGGCCTTCCTATCAAGTTTGTGCAATTTCTCAGGACATTGCAGTGATAGGCAGGAGAAGCCTATCCCATATGTCTTCGTATTTTCTTTAGGCAATGCAAGGAAGGCATGTTAAACAAGTTCTATGCAATTTTGGAGATAAGTGTATCCCTAGGTGAACGCTCAAGTGAGTTTTTTCGGTTGACCAGAGGGAGACTTGATGGGTAATCTTGCGAGAAGCGCAGACTAGATTAGATTCTAGGACAACTTTTGCGATGTTCTCAAAGATAGTCAACACTCTCATTTCTAGAATTGCACAATATAGGTTGCCCAGAGGATAACCTCAAGCTCTACGTTTTTCTGGGCAACGGTACAGGGTCACTGAGAGCCGAGACTGCGTACTGTGGCTCAGTGGAGGTCCGATTGAAGGAGGGTTGTCTGGTTGATATATTTTCATGAAAAATGCCTATGTGTGGGAGCAAGTAAACTTGTGCATACATGACCCTGTGATCACACATTTAACATGACTCGATGAGAAGACACCTCAAACCATCAAGACAAACATGTGCTCATTGAGTCTGTCTAAAGGTTAAGAGCGACAAGTGCGACAATGCTTACAACTTTGTGTGTGAGTGTGACAGGTGTTTGCATAACTAAGATAACACAAACACACAAATACAACCCTTCAACATTACTAGAACTAGGTCGTAAGCATGACATAGCAATCAACATGCCAAAGATGATAGTTAGTCAAACAAGTGAAAAGGAAGCAAGACAAGTAGAGGAAACACATGAAATGACTTTGTGCTTGCAAACATGCATGTTATTGAAGATAAAATGATATGACCATGACAAGCAGTCCTTCAAGCTACACTAAGAGATGTACTTCAAAATATATTCTTTACTTACCATACTTACCCTTGAGATGATATGCATCTGATGGAGTTTGCATGAGGTATCGATCTCTTATCATAACTCGGTTCCTTAGTATTTCTCGTCAACTTCTTGAGAGTCATCTGGCATGCCATCTTTCCTTGTGGTCACTGAGAGTTAGATCTGTGTAGTTTCAGTGGATAGTGACTGCCACTGGGATGACCTACTAAGTTTTCTAGAGCAAAGTTGGGCTGCCTGCTCTACGCAATCTCTGGGAGCAAGGTTGTTGGCCTGCTCTGTGTAGTTTTCCATAGTAAGGCTAGGCTTCTTTGTGCAATTTCTGATTGCAATGTAGATTGGACAAATAGGACAACACTACAGTTTTGAGATGAAAGAAACTACTACGGGATGGGTCCTGGGAGGACACCTCTGCGCAGTTTCTGAGTACAATGTAGCCTAGGCAGCTTAGAGGCAATACTGTGCAGTT
Organism: Pinus taeda; assembly: GCA_000404065.3. Taxonomy (NCBI): domain Eukaryota; kingdom Viridiplantae; phylum Streptophyta; class Pinopsida; order Pinales; family Pinaceae; genus Pinus; species Pinus taeda. The sequence goes on along the minus strand of APFE030537577.1, from coordinate 7,107 downwards.
TCTGAAAGCAAGGCATTGCTATGGGATAGGTCCTGGGAGGAAAATTTTACGCAATTTTCCTGATCAAGGCTGTCAGATTTCTCTGCGCATTTCTGGAGAGCAATGCTGGTTGCCTGACTGTTCTATTCATTTTTGGAGAGCACTTTTGTTTTCTTGCTTTGTCTACACATTTCTAGATAGAAGTGTTGGTTAGGTAGCTAAGGGACAATACTGCATAGTTTCTAAAGGCAATGGGTTCCAGCTGGGAAGGACACTGGAGGAAACCACTGCATAGTTTTTGATAACAAGGGAGCCTGGGGTCTCTGTGCATTGTGCAATCCCAGTAGGCAAGGGAAAAAGCTTGAGGGTCGCAGAAGCAAAGTGTGCAGTTCTGGAAAGATCGATGAGGCTAGGTTTCTCAGGAAATCGACTAAGTGTGGGATCAGTGAAACTGATGTAAATAGTGGTAGGACTTGACTATGATCACACAAACACTTAGTGATACAACAAAGACCATCCAGAATATATAAAACATACTCTTCTTGATGCAACAACCTTTGTGATGAGAGCGCATGAAGTGAGTGTGAAACATGTCTATGTAATGAGAACAACCCATACACACAAGATTTCCCCTTGAAGCAGAACAACATTCCCTTTGCATGAAAAACAATAATCCTGATGCCCAAAGATGACACATACTGAATAAAGATGATAATGTGAAAAAATATTAAGATCAAGGAGGGGGCTTGAGATCATCAACTTACCAATAAGTGACCAAGGAATGATCGATCACATGATCCAAGGTAGGCTCTCAAAATTTTGGAAGGTGGTTGTAGCCCCTACAAAAGAACTATAATTTTGATGATTGCTTCCTTTTACTGCATTGCGGTAGTTTCCTATACCTATTTAGGAAGATTTTATAGTTTTTATGATTCACCATTTGAATTGTATCAAAGACCCGTCTTGAGTAGAGGAGAGCATTTCACTTTGATGATTTCTTATAACATCTCAGATCCTCTAGAAAATCTAAGACTTAGAGCCCTTGTTTTCTCAAGTTCCTTTCTTAGACCCACTATTTCAAGTTCTAAATTTTCACACTGCCTTTATTTTTCTAGAACTTGTTTTTTCAAAACTTCTTAAGCTAATTTAGCTTCTTCTAGACAAATATTTAGCTGATTTATTTCTTCAATAACATTATTTTCCTTACAGATATCCTTTTCTTCTAGAGCATCCCTAAAAACGTCTTCAAATTCATCTATGCATTTTTCTTCAAATGCCATAAGCAATTGGCAATCTTTATCATATTAGATATCATTTTTGGGATTCAACTTCATTAAGTAAGTCATTCACGTATGACCATTTCCATGAGAGGTAGTCGTAATGGACTAATCTCATGATTTTTTAATAGTTAACTTAGCACTCATTGCATCGGTGATGCTCACAAGGGTGAAGAAGTGGGATTGAAACTAGTGAAATAAATCACAAAGCATCAATCATCACTTCTGGGGCTTGCACCCGGTAACCAGGACTTCCTAGGAGGTCACCCATCCTAGATCGCCTCTGGTTCAAGCACGCTAAACTGTGGAATCTTTCCCCACAATCAAGCCCACTTAGCTTGCTACCCCATTTGCAAAACCTTAGCAAGTATTGTGCCTCTGAAACATTCAAGTAGAGATCCCTTCACTCTTTTTGAATTTAAGTATGGGGTTTTTTACACAGTGCATTATATTAGATATCATTTTTGGGATTCAACTGCGTTAAGTAAGTCATTCACGTATGACCATTTCCATGAGAGGTAGTCGTAATTGACTAATTTCTCATGATTTTTTAATAGTTCACTTAGCACTCATTGCATCGGGTGAAAATGATATCTAATATAATGCACTCGGTAAAAACCCCATACTTCAAAATCTTTATCATATTCAACATCCTCATTATTGGAAGAATATTCATTATCTTTGTGAGTATAACTTTTTTTCTTATTATCGAACTTTCCTTTAACATTCCCTTTTGAATAATTCTTCCCTTTCTCATGATTTTCTTTATAAGGACATTTAGCATCATAGTGACCAACCCTTCCATAGGCAAAACATTTGAAAGAAAGCTTACCTCTAAACCTATTAGTTCCTAATTGGAGTTTCTTCACGAAATTCGCTTCTTCTTCATCTGAAATGTAACATGTTTCCTTAAGCTCTTCATTTTCCTTCCCTTTGTATGTAACTTTGAATGTCTCTTCTCTGATATCTGATGGACACCATTTTCTCATTTCATAAGCTGTTAAAATGCCAAGGAGTTTTTCAATAGTGAGATTCTTCAAATCCTGCATTTCTTCAATGGAAGGGACTTTGGAATCGAACCTTGGGGTTAGATCTTAGAATTTTCTCAAGAACAATTGAATCTTTTACTTCATCACCAAGATTTTTCATTGGGTTAACGATCTCATCTACCCTAAGGAAAAAACTTGCAATACTTTCATCATTATGCATTCTGAGAGTCTCATATTGAATTCGAAACCTTTGAAGTTTAACTCTCTTTACATTAGTGTCACCTTCATAGCTCTAGATAATATTGTCCCATATAGCTTTTGCGGTATTCAACTGCATAACCTTCACAAATTCTGATTCTACCAAGCTTCCTAAGAGAGGATTGACTTCCTTTGCATTGGTCTCAAATTGTTTCTTCTTTACATTGTCTGTGGGAATGGAGGATGGATATTGATATCCTCCTTCAACTATTTCCCATACATCAGTTCCAAGTGATTGCAAATATGCTCTCATTTTGAATTTCCAAAATACCGTGTTAGTTCCATTAAACAAACATGATCTGATAGAAGATACTCCTGCTTGAATACTCATCTTAATGGATCTCCCTTTAAGAGATCAAGCTTTTTTTGAGGCACCTTCTCTAATACCAATTGTTGGGAAAAATACTGTGGGGGGGGGGGGATGTGAATCAATATTTTAACTTCAAAATTCAAAATTTTATATTCTGAAAAATATATGCTACTATTATTAAGGAAACCTATGTATGTACGCTACTTCAAAGAAGGAAACCATCATATATCCAGTTTATTGATTTTTTTAATGTATTTTATCATATAATTATCTTCAATTAGTGTACTAGTAAATTAATTACTTTTCAATATGCAGTAAAGAACATAAAGAAATCACAACAAACACACATAGAACAACGAGATTTAAGGTGGAAACCTAATGTGGGAGAAAACCACTGTTGTTGTTGTCTTCGTCTTCTTTCTTATGATATAAATAAAAATAATACATCTGTACTGATGTAGACTCTTGTCAATACATAGGCACCCACCTATAGAAGGCTACAATCTTCTCTCATTCTCCAACACCCACTAGAAGGGAGATGCAACCCTATGCACTCATTCATCGACTCTTACCGGAATGAAGATTCTACCCCATTTCTAAAGGTTACAACCCTCATCTCCTTGTGGAACACTTTTCAGAATGTTTCAGACTAGATCCACCTGTCAAACAATCACCGCACAACCAGTAGGCCACCTTTCATCAAATTTTAAGAGTGGACCCATATCAATAATAAACCTAGACAAATTGAAGCACTGTGTTATCACTCAGGTTGTCCCTAAGCTCCTATAGGGATATGGCCTAGGTAACCAAAAACCAATCTTTGGATTGCAGGTTCTAGCCCACCTGCAATCAGAGAGGGCTCTGTCTTTATGATTTAATTTTGTTGATGATGATTTTAGGCTAGTTGTCAGGTTCAGGGGTTTTGATTTTTTGTTTGGATGGAAGATGTATGCCAAGTAGAAAATTCCAAGCAGAGAGGCAAGGTAAGGTGTGATAAGTTTCAAACCATTGGGCATGGAGTCATGGATTAAGGCTTGCCGTTGCATTTTCTTGGTCAAAAGAGGCTTGTGGAGTGGGATAGCCACACATGAGACAATTATCAATTTGCTGAAAGGATGGAATGATGGTTAGGGATGAAAGGAAATTAAGAATCTTCCATCAAAACTGACAAGGAGAGGAAGTGAATGAATGGTTATTTAGGAGCAGTTAAGAATTCCTAAACTATCATTCATATGTGAAAGAAACAACGTAAACAAGATCATTTAAGTATGCATGTTCATAACTATTCCTGATGAAAACATGAAAAATTGCAGAAATTGAGCCTAAGGTGCAACTAAGCAAATCCTAAACTATTCTTCTTTTCTGCAATTTAGAGGGCGGATTTATGATAAAACAAACATGAATAAAACTAACAGAGTTAAGAAACACTTATTGAACCATGTAGAAGCACAGGAATTCCACAATCACTCTCGGCCAATTAAACACATCAGACAGTTTCAGAATCCATGCTTTCAACAGTATTTGATTATAGAAAGCATCACAGTTACAGTGCGAGTCTCTGCTTGAGAGAAAGATTGGAATAACAAAGATCAAGCTACTGATCAACTGACCACCAACCAACCCCTACTCCATTTTTTAGGGTGGTATATATAAGCAAAATATCTAAAATCATTTATTACAACCGACCTAAACAGGTCTGTAGGAAAAACTTTTTCTAAAAACCTAATTGTTGCTGGAATTAAATGCAAGTAAGTCCTTTGGGCTGCGGCAGAGGCAGCTGAATCAAGTTGAGTTGATGAGGTGTCCTGTGTGACTTGGGGCGGTGGTTCTGTCATAACTGTGCATTGAGTTCTGGTCCACTGATCTTCTGTGAGTTTAATGTGCAGTCATTTGTGCTGGTGAGCCTTCAATGCGTCTTCAATTGCTTCTTGACTTTCAGAGCTTTCGTTTTAATGTTGGATTTGCCTCGAGCCCTGAGAAAATCTTCTTCTGATACACTTTGCCACTACATTGATGGTCTTCACCGCTTCCTGATACTCTTTGATGTGTTCTTGATCTGCATATTTGATCTAATACCCTTTAATCTTTATTGCTGGTCTCTCTCTGTCTTCAAATTCGTTTAATTTGGCAAAATCGGGCAATTTCGGGCTTTTTCGGTGCAAAAAGGGCCAAGGAATCAAAAGATTCCCTAGAGATTCCCCAATATGGCTCATTCCCCGTAGCGATGCGCGATTCGCGCTAATCGCACATCAAAAACTGCCTACGTTTCTCATTCCGGAGCTCCGAAGCTCAACTTTCGCGCTTGCGCATTTTTCCATTTTTTTGGCTGCTGACGTCAGCGAGGTGACATGGCAGGGTGATGTGGCAATGATCTGATCGGCAGGGCGACTCATATGTTACTACGATGCGATATACTTATTTCGATACGATCGCAATATCGCATTGGCGGAGAATGAGAAGGTATTTATTTTGGAAATGCGATGCTTGCGACCGCTAATCACCGATATCGCGATAGCGCATCGGGAAAAAATGAAAGGGGCACACCTAGGTGGTATAAAATATTGCGATATGCCGATCGCGAGATGGCATCGACGGAGCGTCCATTAGGAAGAAACAATAGCGAGCCATAATACCCTTGCGACCTCCGATTGCGATAATCGCGTTGGAGAGGGTTCACGAGGATTCGAAGAATGTTAAGGCAATCGGCAAGGGTTTATTGCGATCGGAAGGAGTGAGTATGTGCTTTTGAAGAGTATTTGAGGCTCGGAAGGGGTCCGATAACCTAGAAAGGAATTTTATGCTTGGGAAGGAGTCCGTTGCATTAGAAGATGGTTTGGAGGGGCAGCATGAGGGTTCTTGCCAAGTTTCAGATAAACTGAGCAATTCCCGGGGGTACTTATGGTTATTTTCAACCAGAGGGAGGGGATATATACATAAGGGAGTTATTACCATAGTTTTTAGTAAGGGGAATGGGAAATA
>APFE030537569.1:3156-29446 GCA_000404065.3 Pinus taeda | reverse complement strand
TAAAATATGTACAATAGAGTGTCAAGCTATTCCCAAGAGTCCAACCCTGAAAATGACTAAGAAAATACATAATATAGGCAAGCCAACCCATTCCATTGCCTCTAGGGGTCGAGCTCATCATCCTAGGAGCTGTTTCAACCAACTCTAAACAAAGCACTACAATCTAGGCAGTCAAAACAACTTGCCTCTAAAAGGTAGGAAACCAATTCATTCATTAAATTTTCACTCTTTGGTGAATGAATCTTCTAGAAAAAGTAACTAAGTGTCAAAATTACATCATGTTTAATCAATTACATCAAGAGGAGTACAAAATTACATCACAAAACAAAACTGGTCAAACTGGTTGCATTCCTGAGTTGAAAGATGAAAACTTGGCCAAGAAGCCTTATGCGCCGCGTGCCTTTCAACCTACTTTTGGGGCACTTTCCAACATCCAAATAAATCTCACAATAGCGGGTTGGAAAGCCCTGGATGTCTTCTATCCAGCCCAAGTGGAATTTTTCAATTTGGAGCTTATTTACCCCCTCAAAATGGCATTCTCCCAAAAGTACTTCCTACTGGTGCAAAAGGTGGCAGAAAGGTGATTTTCATGGTGTTTTTGGGCCTTTTGATCACCCAAAACTTGATGAAATGCTTTGGAAATAGCTAAGCATGCATAAATTACCATGAAAAACCCAAAAATGTAAAGTTTTCCTCCATCAAGTATCCCAATCCTAAGCGCGTGCGTCGACGCGCTACGCGTTGAGCCAAAAAACCTGTTTTTAGGACAAAATTTTCAAAATGACAAAAATTTCTCCGAAATTGCTCAAATTCAGAGTGAAGACCCTCCATCATGTATTGTACCCCACCAATGAAGCCTCGGCCAAAATTTGGAGTGGATCGGGCTTTTTTCGCTATTTTAGTGCTTTGCTCAATCGCCTCTTTAGAATTTTCATTTTTGCTTTGCAGACATGCATACGAGCCCAATAATGAGTTTTCATATGACGAAGCATGTCTGTGTCTTTGTTTTCCTTTGCCAACAATTTCTCCAGATGAGTGTTCACATGGATGAGCATAGACTCTCGGTCAATCGGTGTCATATCACCGGGTCTCTTTCGGGCCAATTCTCGATCCTCACGGATTTGCCGCAGCTCATAAAGTGTATGTTCATCCTCTAGATATTTGTTGCGCTGCTCCAAGTAGTTTATCACCCAATTAGCCATATGCAATTTCTTTTGCAGCGAGTCATTCTCAGCCTTTTTCTCCCGGATGATCTCCTTTAGCTCCGATCTAGGAGAGCTCGCATCAACATCAATGATAGTGAAATTCGTGTCCCAGCCTCCTGAAGGACCCTCATCATACATAGGCCTCTTGCCCCTGTCCTGGATATGTACCTGTGCTGAAGAAGAAGGCGAGACCCCTTCCACATGATGTGGAGATAATACTCGCTCTGCTGATGGAGTCAACGAGACCCCTTCCACCCTGGGTGGAGATAGTACTCGTTGTGTAGATGCAAATAAGGCCCTGTGGCCTCGCTGGTATGTCACATACGATGGAGCACTTATATGCTCGGTCTCAGGAATGTATGGCTGGTGTGAAGGTGCTCCCTCATCATGAACTATCTCGGGAAGCGGCTGTGGCACTAAGAAGAAGTCACAGGAGATGAAATCCTCCCAAGTAATGCCCTGCTGTGTCAACTGATGTATCACTATGATTTTGATCAGCGCATAATGATATATACTTTTATGCTACTATGCTGGGGTCTTCCTTTGTACTAAAGTCACCATCCTCTCTATGTTGCGATACATGAAGTACGGAATGTTCATCATATGTACCCTCGTGAAATGCATCAACAAAGGGACATGGTATGCATAGAGACATGAGAATCTGCCCTCACAACTTTGAAAACAAGATAGCTGGAATATATATGCTGATATATAAAACTGTGTGTACAATTGAATGCAAACTGCTCTTTACTCTAACAATGCTATGACCAAGGGGAAACAAATGCATAAGGGAATATTAGGAAAGGGAAAACGTTAGGGCGAGCCTACCTGGTGGCGAGCCTACCTACCAATTTTATGTGAAGAGGAGGCGATTTGATGAGCTTTCAAACTAGTTTCGGGCTCCAAACTGTGAGCGCCGCGGGCCTTGCCCAGTGCGTTGTGCAGTTCTGATGCACCGCGTGCTTGTAAATTAACACTGGTGCTTTGTGCCCAGTGTGCCGCGCACAGCTAGTGCGTTGCGCACCTAACCCAGTGCGCCGCATGCCTGAAAATTGCTCCGACCTTCAATCAAACTCACAAATTTGCCTTGGAACGATTTTCTCCACTTTTGGCATGTACAATGATTCGAAATTTCATTCAAATATCTTTATAAAGACTCCAATTTGATTTTTTATTGGTCCATAACCCACTTTGTAATGTTTTGTCTTTGACACTTTTTCAGGATTAATAGACTTTCGACTTTTTGGTTTCCTCCTTAAATTTGGTTGAAATAATGATTTTCTTTGACAATTTTTTGTAGGGATAGCTGAGATATAATCTGGAAAAGGAGACGAAGGCTGCGCCTGGACAATTCAAGAACTGAAATTTTTGAAAATTTTCTACAAAAAATGAAATGTGGACTTATCTTCAAAACAAAGTTTTGAAGAGAAGTCCTAATCTGTCCGTATAATGATAAAAATCTTTGAGATAACCACCTATCGAGGACCTCCCTCTGGCCTGCTGGCTTTATTAGACTTTGCAAAACCAAATTGCCTTAACCCTAGACCTAATGACCGAGAATACGTGTCATGACCAAGAAATATGACCTTTTCAAGAATTGATTTTTATGAACAGACCTGAACCAGTAGTGCCAAACACGAGGGGAATGAGTGACACAAACCATTCCGTCAAAGTTATGGCATGCCTAACGAAATACAACTGATCGAAACTGATGGGAAACCTAAACATGAAATGCAAAAAAGAGTTTTGATCTCTGATGGAGGAATAACTAGACCGACTCTAACATTGGCTCCAATGGGGATGGTAGCTCCTTGGAGATGCCAAGAATAACAGATCTCTGTAAGAGCTAGACGGTGCCTTCATCCATTGGGCTATGGAGTCATTATTCCAACACAAAATTTTGACAATTTGACTAAAAACCAAAAACCACTTTAACCAAAACTGACTCGAAATTAAAAGGACTGATACAACTGACTTGACAAACTTCAAACCAACTAACCTCCATTTTTAGAATTATAGCCTTCACTGCGGGCCCCAGACTGAAGATGAAAAGTTAGTACACATGTGCAATAAAATAGAAGTAAAACAATATGTACAATGATGATGAAATGAGCATAAAATATTCAAAAGTGGTATCGCTTTAGCAGCCGACCATTAATCGACCCTCCAGAACACTCATCTCCATTCATTTCTTTGAGAAAAAAAGCATTTTGGCCACGATACGCTGCAATCTTGTAAGGACCCTTCCATAAGTTTTCAAATTTGTCGTGCTTTCCTTTGTCTTCATGTCGGGCATCCCACCTCAAAACTACCTCATCTAGCTTAAATGTGTTCACTTTTGCCTTTCGGTCATAAATCTTTTTGATGCACTCCTACAACTTGAAATTACTTTGAAATACCTCCTCCCGTGTCTGCTGTAAATGAATCATCTGATTAATCCTTCTCTGCATAGGATCTTCCTCACTACCGGATTCCTGAAGCAATTTGACTATCGGGACAGCAAGCGAAGTAGGAAAAACCGTGTCTGTCCCGTACACCAACTCGAAAGGAGACACGCCAATAGAATTTTTATGACTCACCCTATCAGCCCATAGTGCATTTACTAATTTCTTGTGCCAGCCCTTTTTATTAATTTCCAGCAATTTTTTAATGATATTAACCAAAGATTTATTAGATGACTTTGCCAATCCATTTCCTTGAGGATGGTATGCGGTTGAATGTCCCAAAATAATATTGTACTTATAGAAAAATTCAACCATCCTTTTTGACTTAAAATCCGCTGCATTATCTGTGATTAACTTACCTGGACACCCAAAACATGACAAAATATTGGTTTCAAGAAAAGAGATAATTACCGCATTCGTGGCTTGTCGAGTAGGAATCGTTTCAATCCATTTCGTGAAGTAGTCTGTGGCTGTCAATATCCATCTATGTTGTCCTGACAATGCCGGATGGATTTCCCCAATGAAATCCAATCCCCACTACTGAAAAGGTGCACTAAATTCAATTGGTTTGAGAGGTAAAGGCCGTAGTTTCTACTTCCCTTTGAAAATTTGGCATTTGTGACAATTCTTAACAGCCTTATATACATCTGAAAACAGTGAAGGCCAATAATAACTTGCCCTTAGAATCTTATTCACTGTGGTTTTCCAAAATAGATGGCCTCCACACTCTCCTCTATGAACGTCTTCCACAACTCTTTTGGCTTCCTCCTCTACCAAAGAATTCAATAACATTCCACCAGGGTCTTTCCAAAACAATGCAAAATCTAGTATGCAGAATTTTGCAGCTTTCAATTCAATGTTCTACTCTTATTTCTAGGCATTCTGGGAGGTGAAGACAAATTCTGAAGTACATATAAAATGTCAGCATACCAAGAGGAAGAAAGAAAAATGTTAGATACCTGAACTGATGAACTCTCCTCATCTTCATCAGACATGGCAGCAATCAAATTTATATCTAGAATCTGCAGATTCGTTTCAGCCATTAACATGGCAAGTCCTTGTCCTTTCATTAGTTTGGTTGGTTTAATCTCCACATCATACTCTAACAACGCAGCAATCCACTTACCCTGTCTGCCTTCTGGATCTGCCTGTACCAAAATATCTTTAACTGCTGCATTAGGAACATAGGCTAGAATGTGGGAATGCAATATATACACACGGAAATCTTTCAAGGCCTTTACAAGCTCAACTGCTTGTTTCTCAATAATGTTGTATTTCAATTCTCCGTCTCTTATAATCCGACTGAAAAAGACAATGGGCTTTTCAACTCCTTCCCTTTTCTGCATTAATACAGCTGCCAAAGTGTGCTCAGAAGCAAATGAGAACAAAATAAAGTCCTGCGTGTAGTCTGGGCTGATCAAAATAGGAGCTGAAGAAAGAGCTAACTTCACTAAATTCAATGATTTCACTGCCTCTTCGGTCCACTTTACTTGACTGTCCTTTTTCATCATGCTTGTGATTTCTCTAGGATGCTCCGCTAGATTTGGAATGAAGCGACACAGAAAATTCAGTTTACCATTAAAGGACTGTATTTCTTTCTTGTTCCGGGGCTGTTCAATTTTCTTAATGGCTTCAACACATGCAGGGTGAACACGGATGCCATCTTTCGATATGATGTGGCCAAGGAGCTTGCCCTCATCCATGGAAAAAAGACTCTTTTTTGGATTCAGCGAAATGCCATATTTTTTGCACTTTTGGAAGACAATTTTCAAATGGTATAAATGTTCTTCATCAGAATTTGAAAACATAGTTAAATCATCAAGGTAAACAACTAAAAATACATCTTTCTCTTTGGCGAAAGCCATGTCCATTGCACGCTGAAAGGTGGCTCCTGCATTCTTCAAACCAAACAACATTTTTGCATAATAAAACGTTCCCCACGGAGTGGTAAACGCGGTCTTGTCACGATCATCTTCATGCACTAGAATTTGATTATATCCTGAATAGCCGTTGAGTAGTGACATCCTTGATGCTCCAACTACTCGCTACAATATGTGGTCCATTTTTGGCAGTGGATAATTGTCTTTTAATGAAACCTTATTCAAATTTCTAAAGTCAATACATAAACAGATCTCACCTGTTTTCTTTCTCACGGGCACCAAATTTGATATCCAATCTGAAAATCGGATAGGCACAATGATTCCTGACTTACACAATCTGTTTACCTCTTTTTCAATCAATGGTAGCAGCTTTGGATTGATTCTCCTCAACTTTTGACGAAAAGGCTTCTGATTTGATTTAATGGGAATAGTATGCTAAATGATATTAGTGTCATATGTTTTTAAATATGAGTAATCCCATGCAAAAACATTAGAAAATAAAGACAATAATTTCACATACTCTGCCTTTACATTTGGTGATAATGACTTTGATAATTTTAGCATCTTGGGATTCTCAGCGATCCCAATATTTATTTCTTCAACACCTTTTTCAGTTGGCCTCAATGTTGGTTTACGGGCTACATCATCTTGGTCGAAGAGTTCCTCCAAAGGGATCAATCCCTTAGGAATGATGTTATCTTTAAGTTGCGGTACTTCCATTTGATTTATTTGTATATCATCACTACCATCATCATGTTTTGTATCGATGGAGGTATCTTTGAACTTACCCTTATTCTACAGAAAATGATTGATCTCTTTGTCATCCTGAAAGACTTGCCAACGTCGCTGATTGTCTGGAATGGTGGGACGGTGTTTCACATGAATCTCAAACTTGTTGCTGGAATTCATCGGAATTTTTAAGTTGCTTACTGCCTTAGCAAGTCCATCAGCGACACCATTTTGTATGCAAGGCACACATGTCAAGGTATGATAAGAAAATAACTTCAAAATATCTAAGACTGCATTTCGGTAAGCTCGCATGCGAGGAATGTTGGCCTGAAACTCACCCTTAACCTGCTTTATCACCAACTCTGAATCACCATAGACTGCAATCCTTTTCGCTTTCAGCTTTCTAAGAATCTTAAGGCCAACAATTAGAGCTTCATATTCCGCTTCATTATTAGAAAATTCAAATGCTAGCTTGTAGGAACACACTCCCACTTTGCTTGGGACCTTATCTGTAGCGGAAAATGGACTGCGAATCCAAACACCAATTCCAGCACCATCACTACCTACTGCACCATCAAAATCCATGATCCAAAGACCATCTTCAGCGTCCTCTAAATGTTGAAATTGCACCGGCTCTGTTTTTTCTATTTGCTGCCCATTTTCTTTAGCTGATTGCTCCAGAGTAGTTTGCTTTTCTCTTCTTTCTTTTTGCAGAACTTCTCTAAAATTCTCAGTGATTTCTGGTATATCTTCCGCCTAAACTAATTGACTATCTAGATCATTAAAACTATCAGCAAGCAACACAAACGACTCTAAATTGGTATGTACATAATTTATAGGATGATTGATTGGCTTCTCTTTGCTAGTTATCATGTATTTCATCTTCTTCTCTCGATATAACTTTCTCATTTGACCAAAGACTGGAATTGTTGCATAAGAGAAATCTAACTGTAGTGTACCTTTCAATTTTGACCCCCAAGATCTTGAAAGGAGCATCCCAAATCGCGGAGAAATGTCCGCCACAACCACATCCATCAAGACATTCTTCGCTGGAATTTGGTCTAAGCTAACAACCAAATCTTTGATAAGCCCGATACACCTCACACGGCTGGAATCAAATGAATACAAATCATGATATCTCCTTGTAATGTCTAGTCCCAGCTTTTCCATGATCGCCTTTGGCATCAAATTGTGCGAAGCACTCGAATCAAACATAGCGTTGTGCAATACATATTCATGTAATATCAAACTGATATAAAAGGGAGGAACATCACTATCAGGGGACTCACCATCTAATGCAGGCCCAAATATCAATTCTGGCTGATCATCTTCAACGTTTACCGTGTCAAACATTGGATCAAAATTCATAATTTTAGAGACTTGACCACGGTAGCTACTATTCTTCATGATTTCTGTCAAAGGAATGGATATTTCTAATTTGGAAATTTCATTTCCCAAACTAAATGCTGAAGCTTTTTCAACTTCTTTGACTGGAACTTCCTTCTTATCCTTGATTATACTTGCCTGATTTGTTTTTTCTGCTGATGATATTTTACTAGCTATGGGATCAATTGTCTCTTTTCCTTTCTTCTGTGGTATGGGTGAATCTGTCTTCGATGCTATAGCTTCTTTTCTTTTCTGAATTGGAGTTATGGGAACATCTCGGTTTCTCAATGAGTACTGCTTCTGTTGAGTGGACAAAGTATTCAAATATCCTCTTTGGTAATCATCTAAATCTGCATCATTTGCTAAGATAAAATCTTCATCTTTCTGGGCGGCTGAACTTTCTCCATACTCTTCATCCTCAGTGATGTAAATGGGCAGATCGTCGGGAGTAAAGAAATGATTTTGGTCCCCTACTACATCAGCATCATCATCTGAATCTTGACTCACAAAATTTTGCAAAAGAGGAGTCTTAATCTGTTGCTGGGCTGTCGGCTCTTGTGCTCTTTGCTCACGCTGCTTAATTCTGAACTGTGGTTGTTGATGGCCATGGTAATTTGGATTACGAATCTGCGTTTCTAATTTATCAAGGTTCATTCTTTTGAACATTTTTTCCATCTCACGAAGCCAAGGTTGTTATAATGTAGACTCTTCCTTTATAGTCACTCTTTTATCTGCTTTCAATCGTGCTCTCTTATCATTTATATTCGCCTCAACACTAACGGAAATCTTTTGCATATCTTCTAAGGTGGGCAGATCTCTGTCTCATAGTGAATAAGCCATTTCCAGATCAAAACCATCCGGGAATTTAAGAAGAGCTGACTTTTTAGATGGTCTTAAGTCATCTGGAATTGCATTATACACTGCATTAAATCTGATAATATAATCCTGAACAGACTCACCAAGATTATGCTTGATGTTGGTATACTCTGAAGTGATTTGCAACGGATCTTTCTTCATTTCCCACAGATCTAGAAACAAAGTCTGAAGTTCTTGTAGTGTGTTGATGCTCCTTGTCTGTAAAGCTATGAACCATTTACAAACCTCTCCTCCGAAAGTCTGGGCAAACAATCTCATTGAAACATTTTCTGCATCAATTTCATGCAGGTCCAAAAAGTCTGTCATTCGGAAAATATGTTGTTGAGCAAATATACTCTGTGGTGTGCCATTGAATATAGGGATCTTGCTCTGATAATCAGCAGGCATAGGATCCAAATTGGCCAGCCAAGCAAGGTGTGCAAATCTGGCAGCCATGGCTCTTGGTGGATTTGCAGTCAGCCTTGGAGATGTTGGGGGAGTAGGTGTAGCTGAGGTGTGAGGTGTATGAGGAGGTGTGTGTGGAGGAGATACAGTTTTAGGCGTAGAAATAGTGGATGAAGGCGAATTGATTGCAGACTTATGATCATAAATAATAGGTTGCATAGGGATGGTAGGAATGAAAGCCGGTTCAGTATGATCTCTAGAGGTGGATGCCGTAATGGATGATCCAATGGTAGCAGATGTTGTTTCTAGAAAATCAATGATATTCGTAACCTCAATTGTAGTTTGGAGCTATTTTAAAATGAAATTCTCAATAGACTTGTTAGACTTTTCGATTTGAATAGCGGAAGCGAAATCAGGATTTGGAACTATAGAATCAAGAGCATTTCCAGACTTGGTTTTGAACAATGACAGTTCAAACTTCTCATCAAAAGCAAGTTCTTCAAGATATTAAAAAATTGCAGGACATGAATGGGATTTGATCATAGGAGTCGCAGAGCTTTCTTGATGAAGGAGTTTTCGAATCAAGTTTTGATTTTCGTAGACAAGGGGCAGATTAGGATCTGGATTAGCTCTTGTATGTCTTCTTGAAGCCAGTGTGTTTTGTCAAAAGATCGAAGGAATATAAGTAATTCAGCCTAGATACTTCTAGACCCAATCATCCAAAGGTCTAGAACAAACAAGTTTACTGGGGTGATTTGCAAATCAAGTGCTCACGAGCTAATCGGAGATCGACTGAAGCAGCGTTTATCTACTTCCGCTTATGCATGGCAAAAGAGTTTCGAAAGCTACCTGGCATGACTTCAGACTCCGTCTAAGACTCATGAAACAAACACATCAACAAGCAACCCATTGAGATTTCCTTCCCCAGTATTGTCGCCACTATGTTAGCACTCAAATCTACCTTAGGCTGAAATAAGGTAAAACTCAAGGCTACATCAAACCACGCTCAGCCTCGTAGCTAGCCCTATGAGGACAGGGGAGGGCTCTCTTTGGGTCAATCTCGGCAAAAGGTAATCAATGAGGCTCGATATGATTAAATTGGTAATTAATTTTAGGCTAGGTATGAAGTATAAGGAGTTTGAAATTGATTTTTTGGAATTTTGTTGAATCTAAGGGAAAGGCAATTTTGGGTGCGGGGATGAGACACAGTTTTTGTAGAGGTCTACTTGGGGAAAGGTAGGCAATTGTCTTGATGCTTTTAAAGAGAATGAATGGCTAGATCTGACTGGTGAGAAGTTAAGGAGAGCAAGAAACTTTCAAGGATTCTCCATAAACAGATGAAAACATGGAAAATCAAACAAACTTAAAGGCAGAGCATAACAAATTATGGATTCTACCTCAACACTTCATTTGTTCAATTGCAGAAGATAAGAGAAGGAAAATGATACATATAAAAAACTTACAAATAATGAAAGAAGAACACCATCAACACATAAAGCCACATGAATCCCAAATAGTGCTGCAAAACCCTGGTCTTTCCTTAGCCAAAAATGCAGATAAAATATGTACAATAGAGTGTCAAGCTTTTCCCAAGAGTCCAACCCTGAAAATGACTTAGAAAATACATAATGTAGGCAAGCCAACCCATTCCCTTGCCTCTAGGGGTCGAGCTCATCATCCTAGGAGCTGTTTCAACCAACTCTCAACAAAGCACTACAATCTAGGCAGTCAAAACAACTTGCCTCTAAAAGGTAGGAAACTAATTCATTCATTAATTTTTCACTCTTTGGTGAATGAATCTTATAGAAAAAGTAAATAAGTGTCAAAATTACATCATGTTTAATAAATTACATCCAGAGGAGTCAAAAATTACATCACAAATAAAAACTTATCAAATTGGCTGCATTCCTGAGCTGAAAGATGAAAAATTGGCCAAAAATCCTAATGCACCATGCGCCATTCAACCTACTTTTGGGCCACTTCCCAACATCCAAATCATGCTCACAATAGCTGGTTCGAAAGCCCTAGATGTCTGTTATCTAGCCCAAGTGGCATTTTTCAATTTGGAGCTCATTTGCCCCCTCCAAATGTCATTCTCCCGGAAGTACTTCCTGTTGGTGCAAAAGGTGGCAGAAAGGTGATTTTCATGGTGTTTTTGGGCCTTTTGATTACCCAGAACTTGATGAAATGCTTTGGCAATAGCCGAGAATGCATAAATTACCATGACAAACCCAAAAATGTAAAGTTTTCCTCCAGCAAGTGTCCCAATCTTAAGCGCGTGCATCGACGCGCTACGCGTTGAGCCAAAAAACCTGTTTTTAGGACAAAATTTTCATAATGACAAAAATTTCTCCGAATTTGCTCAAAGTCAGAGTGAAGACCCTCCAATATGGATTGTGCCCCACCAATGAAGCCTCGGCCAAAATTTGGAGTGGATCGGGCTTTTTTCGCCGTTTTAGTGCTTTGCTCAATCGCCTCTTTAGAATCTTCATTTTTGGTTTGCAGACATGCATACGAGCCCAATAATGAGTTTTCATATGACGAAGCATGTCTTTGTCTTTTTTTTCCTTTGCCAACAATTTCTCCAGATGAGTGTTCACATGGATGAGCATAGACTCTCGGTCAATCGGTGTCATATCACCGGGTCTCTTTCGGGCCAATTCTCGATCCTCACGGATTTGCCGCAGCTCATAAAGTGTATGTTCATCCTCTAGATATTTGTTGCGCTACTCCAAGTAGTTTATCACCCACTTAGCCATATGCAATTTCTTTTACAGCAAGTCATTCTCAGCCTTTTGCTCCCGGATGATCTCCTTTAGCTCCGATCTAGGAGAGCTCGCATCAACATCAATGATAGTGAAATTCGTGTCCCGGCCTCCTGAAGGACCCTCATCATACATAGGCCTCTTGCCCCTGTCCTGGATATGTACCTGTGCTGAAGAAGAAGGCGAGACCCCTTCCACATGATGTGGAGATAATACTCGCTCTGCTGATGGAGTGAACGAGACCCCTTCCACCCTGGGTGGAGATAGTACTCATTGTGTAGATGCAAATAAGGCCCTGTGGCCTCGCTGGTATGTCACATACGATGGAGCACTTATATGCTCGGTCTCAGGAATGTATGGCTGGTGTGAAGGTGCTCCCTCATCATGAACTATCTCGGGAAGCGGTTGTGGCACTAAGAAGAAGTCACGGGAGATGAAATCCTCCCAAGTAATGCCCTACTGTGTCAACTGATGTATCACTATGATTTTGATCAGCGCATAATGATATATACTTTTATGCTACTATGTTGGGGTCTTCCTTTGTACTAAAGTCACCATCCTCTCTATGTTGCGATACATGAAGTACGGAATGTTCATCATATGTACCCTCGTGAAATGCATCAACAAAGGGACATGGTACGCATAGAGACATGAGAATCTGCCCTCGCAACTGAAATATTGAATGATGAGTTTCATCAATGGTGCAAACTCATCCCTCAGGAATCTGAAAGGAAAAATTGTGCTCAAGTGTCTCATATACCCAGGTTTGATGTATGGCTCATAGTAGAATCTGTCTAATTGCTGGCGTTTGCTCCATTCCTCTCCTACATTTGGTATCCCGGTGGCCTGAGAAATAGTCTCTAGTGACAAGGTGAAATTTACTTCAGCGAGGTTTACACGACCATCATGTAAATGTAGAAAAAATAAACGAACTAGTTCACGATGATGCTAGGTTTGTGAGATCATCTCACGGTATTGGAAACATGATCGACGCTGAAAACAATCCATTGCCAGTGGGCAATCCTGCAATTGAGCCAAAGAAGTAGGCTCCTCCCTGACATGCTGACCACCTTTGCCACTTGTGTGATACCTCCGTGGCACATTAACCTCAGCTGTAGAATCACTGTCATACTCCTGCTCATAGACTGAATCCATCTCTGACATGACTTTGAAAACAAGATAGCTAGAATATATATGCTGATATATAAAACTGTGTGTGCAATTGAATGCAAACTTCTCTTTGCTCTAACAATGTTGTGACCAAGGGGAAAAAAATGCACAAGGGAATATTAGGAGAGGGAAAACATTAGGGCGAGCCTACCTGGTGGCGAGCCTACCTGCCAATTTTATGTGAAGAGGAGGCGATTTGATGAGCTTTCAAACTAGTTTCGGGCTCCAAATTGTGAGCGTCGTGCACCTTGCTCAGTGCACCATGCACTCCTGATGCACTGCGCGCTTGTAAATTAACACTGGTGCTTTGTGCCCAGTGCGCCGCACGTAGCCAATGCGTCGCGCGCCTAACACAGTGCATCGCGCACCTGAAAATTGCTCCGACCTTCACTCAAACTCACAAATTTGCCTTGGAACGATTTTCTCCACTCTTAGCATGTACAATGATTTTTCATACAAATACATTTAGAGCGATCAAAATTGCTATGCAAAATTAATCCAAACATATAATTAATATTTAGGGTAAGGATATGTAAAACATACTTTTTGGGTAACTATGTGAATATTATCTGCATCTAATTGAAGGTTTTTCATATTTCCATTACAAATTACTACCTCCTCCATCACTCATTTGGAAGCTCATAGTCAACTTGACTAAACTTATGTGGAATTTAGTTGCTCCCATCTGACTCTACCCCTAGAGAATCGAATAGGACTACCTCAAACATGTTATTTATTGACACAACTACCTACACAAAAGATAAGCCATGGTGTGCCCAATTAACTCTATACTAAAAGAACAAAGTCTTAATATAAAAATTAAAATTAAAACTAAATGGTAGGTGGATCCCTTTATCCATGGGTGATATAAGGTGATTATTGTTATTACTATTGTGCTATTTTTGAACACCATCCAAAATTTCACTACAAACAAATTTTGGAGCCTACTTCTTTATCGTATCAAGTGTCACCTCGTTTTTCAAGTGTCATTTCACATTGCTCTATATGTTTAAGTTTTCTTGAATGTTCTCAAGCGTAATCACATTTATTATAACATCTCTAGATGCATTTTATTGTCATAACATCTTTGTTGTGGTAAAACAACACTTTTAGGTCACAGCCGCACAAACTTGACTCGTAATACTTGGGGAATGTGTATAAAGTGCATTTTTGATGTATATTCATTGTTTATCAAGGTTTTCTAAGTTTTCTCAATGATTTGGTTTGTGTCGCACACGGTTTTATGACTAGAACTCATCTTGCTGACCTCTTTCCCTATCATCTAGACTTATAAAAATTTTGGTTTCAAAGTGAATGCATAAAGACCAAGAGTGCACAACCAAACTTTAAAACCTTGATGGGAAACCTTTAATTTTTCAAGGGTGTACCCTATGCCCTCCAAGAGTGTAGAGATCATTCCTCAATCCCAATTCCCCTTACCTGTTCCAAACTGTGCCCTCTAAAAATGACTAATCCTCCCATTACTGCAATCCTTCAACTCAAAGAAGTATGCCATGCTTGAGCACATTAGCACATCTTGAAGAATTGAATCCCAATATTTCAACCTTCGCCAATGTGCCATGTGCCCTCCTAAACTTCTTGAGTACACCAACACACTACGAAGGCATGACACCGCATGCTTCAGCCTTCAAGACTTCACCATGTGCCCTTCTTGAGGCCTCTTGAGCACATGAGTGCACCCCAACGGCATGAAGGCTTAGCCTTCAGCCTTCAAGACTATGTCCTTCATGAAGCCTTAGCCTTCGGCCTTAGCCTTCAAGAAGTGTGCCTTCCTTGAGTGCATTGGCACACCATGAAGACCTGAATCCCAATCCTTCAACCATCCCCAATGCGACATGTACCCTCCTGAACTTATTGAGCACACTAGCACACTCTGAAGGCACGAAGCCCCAGGCTTCAGCCTTCTAGAGACTACCTCGCACCCTTTCTAAGGCCTCTTGAGCACATGAGTGCACCCAAAAGGGATGAAACCTCAACCTTCAACCTTCAATTTTGTGTCCTGTGCCCTCCCTCTCTCCCTCGAGCACACAATGCATTTGGGAAGCCCGAAGCCTTCCCCTTCATCCTTCAGACTTGAGCCTTACACCCTGCCTTGACTAGCTTCTTCTTTTGGGAGCATGAGCACATGTAGAAGCCCTGAAGCCTCTCCTCTTGAGCCCTTTATCATTTCAAAGTGCTCCTTTGCACCCTTTAGCCCCTTTTACCCTCTTTGAGTGCACCTGAAAGGACTAAACATAAAATATGCATGGATCATTGTCGAATAGGAGATTTTTAGGTTGATAATTCCTCTTCATGAGTGTTTGTAGATATATTTATTCCAAAAACACCACGACAATAACACACAGGGAAGATTGGACAAGGAGAACAAGGAAAGGAAGCATGGAAAGAATAAAGAACACACTTAAATCTTGACGATTAAAGCACTGTAATGATTCCATGATTGAAGAACCTTTGGAGAGTAAAAGTGCCATGATCAGAAGAACAATAATGAATGAGCACATATATAGTAGCAATGTCACCACTGAAGAAAGTCCATGTAATCAATCACTATTAGTCCCAGTCATCAAAATAGTGACATGTCAAGTCTCATCACATAATCATGTGGAAGTAATGATATATTATTGTAATCATTGTAAATGACAAATAATTGGAAGTCCAAGAGTCATGTATGAACTAAAGAGTCATGGAAGTCCAAAAGACATGTAATATCAGAAGTTATATGTAATTCCAAAAGTCATTTGGAATCCCAAAGGTTGTAGAATTCTAAAGATCACAAGAAGTTATAAAGTCAAGAGTCATGAGTATACAAAATGTCATTCCTCAAGATATATATCAATCCTCATTTTACATTTAAAG
The DNA here is from genome assembly GCA_000404065.3 of Pinus taeda. Lineage (NCBI taxonomy): Eukaryota > Viridiplantae > Streptophyta > Pinopsida > Pinales > Pinaceae > Pinus > Pinus taeda. Next base: position 13,730 of record APFE030537569.1, on the reverse strand, counting down.
GACTTTTAGCCTTGGCTTCTCCTACAAGGCATTAGAGAGTCAGAGTTAGTACTTTTGGGGAGAAACTAGTGGCTCTAACGGTCCATTATTGGAGCTAGTGGTGTTCATTGCATTTATGTATCTTGGGACTTTTTCTTAATATTGAAGCCTTCTAAGAAAACACGTTTTCACACATGGATTGTCAATGTTTCTAATACTATTCTTTGAATTATTATGGGTCATGTTTTCTTTCATCAGTACAAGAGTAATTAAGCTATTTTGGTGACTTCAGTGCTCCTTATTGAAAACGTATTGTTATGTTTATAATGATCATCACTTCCTTGTTAACTATTTCGCTTGATGTTATATAGGCTTTTTTCTTTCATGTTTGTCTCCATTAGCGTAGTACTATTACTTCTCTCTTAGAGGTTCACTTTATTTTTCTCTCCACATTAAGAGAATGTTGATACATCTGCAATTAAACATTCATAAGGCATACTAGCTTGCACATTTGAAAGGACAATTTATTTTCTGTCTCATGTTGACAGCTAAGGCCAAGGCATATATGTAAGTAAACGATAGTTGGGTTGTATTCTGGATGGGACTCCTACACCAAGATGTGTGAGGTCTAGTTGGGCCCTTATAATATCGAGGAGATCCCCTACATGTTTTTGGTATCCAACATCATCAACATTCTCGCACTAGAAGTATGATCCCCAGTTTTTTATGGCTAATCACACCACACACCCTCATTATTCTCCTTTCGGTCTATGTAGAAATATTCTTAGCACTACTATTAGTTCTGAAGCATGAGGATATTCTCAGTTTGGCCAGGAATCATATTTTGAAGTTACTTACGAGGAGATCTCGACAATTCGATCTATAACCCATTGGTTCACAAAGGTTGTCAAATTTAGTTCCTAGAGCAAAAATTCTCTCACATTCTCTAAAGAAGAAAGATACAACTAGTACCAGTGTCTTAGCTTCCATAGTGGAAGATTTGGTTTTTCCACTCTTGAGTATTTGGAAGAATTTGCAAAGTGTATCGAACATCAAGAAAAACTTCCACCTCCTAACGAAGGATACAAATATGATACAATTGTTCCTTCTCATCACCTTTTCGATGGATTAGATCGTGAATATTCCTTCTATTCATATTATGAGGAAGAACGTAGAGACGCGAAAACGACAGAATAGGATTTGGATTGGATGGTCGAAGGGCCTCTTTCTCTTCTGAATAACTTGCATAAGATGTCGAGACATCAAAAAAAGTTGCACTCAAATAATGATCTCGATAAAAGGATGAAGGTAGAAGATCATCTTCATGAATTTTACCTGCCTTTATGAATGTTGGAGATGAGGCATGATCATGTTTCCTACATCATTTTCCCGTATACATTAGAAGGCAGAGTGACATCATGGTACCATAATCTGCCCGTTAATTCAATCTACACCTGGAGGGAGTTCAAAATTCTATCTCTTGAGATGTTTTCTAATGAAAAAACTCCCACCATGCTACTCAAATAGCTTAGAAGCATGAAAATTTGGGAAAAGGAGAAAGTGAAATATTTTAATTAAAAATTCAATCGTATATTGAATAAATTCCCCTAGACATGCAACTACATGATTCAATTACTATAGATTACTATACAACTTCCTTTCCCACTAATATTTCCTAGTTGATAAAGAGGTTTATAAAGGCAACATTGGCAACAAAATTTTCAGAAACAGTTCCCATTGAAAAAGAATTTTGTGCGATTAGGGTCATTATGAACGATGAAGAAGAAAAAGACTCCAAAGGGACTAGTAAGAAGTCACAACCTCTTTCTAGTAAGGCTAAAGGGAATGAATCATATGATATTGAGAGCTTGACCAGGATGGTGAAGATGCTCACCAATGAAATTTCAAAACTAAATAAAAGGTCAAGTGAGACTTCTATCAGTAGCAAGCCTCCCAAGTCCATCCCTTTTCAAAGGAATAGTAATAACAACAACAATCAACCCTCCAAGTTTGTGAAAAGTTTAAATGTTGTGATGAACATGGAAAGCATTCACATGGACAATTATTGTTCTTTCCATTGGGAATATCATTTAGAAAAAAATTCCCTTAGTGGAATAACAAGTTGAACTCTGTGTCTGCACACATTGTAGATACACCATTAGCAAATGAGGAGAAAAAACAAGCAGAAGAATTAGAATAGTTCATTGTGGCCGAGGAAGGAAAATGTGTTGAACATGCACTGAATGTGTATCATCATATTTACAACACTGATAAGAAGGATGCTAAAGAACCAAAAAAAAATGAACCCCCTCCTCCAAATAAAAATGGTTGATATAGACTAAGGTGTAAAGGGCCCATCCCTAAACAAAAATTGACAAGGAAAAAGTTAAAAGAGTAGTTTCTAAGAAGAATTTATCCACCTTTTAATCCTGATTAGAATATAGAGAGTAAGTTTGGGGACTTATCCAAGTCCAGTAACACTTCCTATAGTAGCAAAAGTAACTCTAGTATTCTGGAAGTCTCAAACACATCCACTCCTCCAAACAATTCAACATTGCCTATTATTAGTGAAAAAATTGATTATAATATTTGGGAATATATGAAGAAAACATGATCCAACATCTCTATATACGAGCTCACAAATATTTAAGGTGAACATGAAATCATTTTCTAGACATTTTCACAAACTTCAGCAAGTGATAAAGATTACTTCCATCAAAGGGTGTTAGGTAAATCTTCTGGTCCTCTTGAATATGTAGTAAATGTTTTAACATTAGAAGCTAACACTCTCTACCCACCGTTTCTTTTATAATTCTAAATTTTTAATTATAATGTCCATAACTATTTAGTAGACTCTAGTGCATCCATAAATTTAATGCCTTTATCAGTAATGGAGAAAATAAATCCACAATGGGAGAAAACCTATGCAAAAATTGTCCAACTGGACAGGTCCGTTGTCTAAGCTATTGGTGAGCTTAAGAATGTTCTTATCAAATTATCAAAAGATTCTCAAGTTCACCAATGTGTAAATATTGTAAGTGTGTACATATCAAAATCCTATGGTGTATTACTTAGCATAGACTAGTCTAACAAATTATAGGAATATTTTGCAACAAACTAGTCACATATGTGGCTTCCATATAAGGGCAACAATAATCAAATTTAAATGAACATCGAGTCATACATGAAACACACCATGAAACACTCAAGGGACACAACAATGCTCTCAATTTTGTTGATTTTATTTTTGGGACTTTCTTTCTCAAAATTGATCTGGGGTGATTAGGTGAAACCATCACCTATTCCACGAGATACACAACTAGAAATCATTCCTTGTTCTCTAGCTAGTGCAAATAAAACCTATAATATAGATGTACATATTAGTAGCAATATTAATAATAGTTGTATAGGAAGTAGCTTAGTAGCTCCTAGTATTGGGTATTTATATTTGGATGGTTCAAAGACACAAGACAATTCCAGAGAAGGTTGTGTTCTTGCAGACCCAATAAATAAGAAGAATATCCTTGCATGCCATCTAGAGTTTGAGTGAACAAATAACACTTACCAATATGAAGCACTCGTATTTGGATGGAATAAATCTATTAACCTAAAGGTAGATTTTTTAAAGATAGAAGGTGACTCAAAGGTGGTCACTCGTCAGGTACGCGATACTATACACTGTGTTTCACCTCTTCTCAAAAACTACAAGTAGGATTTATTGCATTTGATAAATCATTTTAAAGCTTTCAATATTGACTATGTTCTTAGAGTTAGAAATATGGTATAAAATGCTTTAGCAAATTCAGCCGCTAGGATGTTTCCATTGAAAAAAGGTTTTTCTATTGAAATTTTATATAAACCATCTATGTCAGACAACATTACCAATTTACGTGTTTCCAATGATGACCAACGGATACTACATTTTATGGATAATGCTGATATATTCAAAGACAATACCATAGAGGAGGATTACCATGATCTAGTTTTGTAATAAGCATCCAATGAAATGAAAGGAAACACTATGCAAAAAGGTGTGGTGTCCCTGGAGAGATTGTATGATATGCAGTACCATTTTAGTGGACCAACCAATAAAAAGACTCAGAGTTCAAAGTTAGAACCTGAGCATGTCAAGCTGGGAAGCCCATAAGATCCAAAATATGTGAACCTAGATACATGTTGTTCTCCATAGGAAGGACATGAATTTATCCACTTATTCAAACAATACCATCATGCATTTGCATCGACATACAATGACTTAGAGACATATGATACTTGTATTATCCAACACCTCATTCCCATAAAATATGGGGTAAAGCCTTTCGAGCAAAGCTACAAAAATTTCATCAAACATTGGATCCCCTTATTTAGAACGAATTGAGAAATTTATTGGATGCTCGGATCATCTTCAAAGTTAGACATTCCACATGGGTTGACAACTTGGTCCTAGTTAGAAAGAAGTATGTTGAAATACATCTATGTGTTGATTTTCATAATCTCAACAAGGATTTTGATAAATATAACTATCTAGTGCCATCCATGAAGCATATACTCTCAATAGCATTGGGTGTGAAATTTTTTCACTACTAGACGGATCTTGAGCTTATAATCAAATGATAATAGCAAAACCTGATCGATTAGTGACTACCTTCTGGACTAAATGAGGAACATTCACTTTCAAGAAGATGTCTTTGGACTAATAAAGGTCGGTGAAACTTTCCAAATAACGATGGACATCGCCTTTCATGGCCTTATATGTAAAACGGTTGTTGTTTATTTATATTGCATTACCATTTTTTCCAAGAAACGATCAAATCACATATGCCATCTTAAGCAAATATTAAAACGGTGCTAAAAGTACGGGATTTCTCTCAATCCAAATAAAATAATATTTTTTGTGTCTTAAGGGATTTTATTGCGGAACATCATAGCGAAGAGTGGAATTAAAATTTATCTCGAGAGGGTCAAGCCTATCACACAAATCCCGTTTCCAGTGAATAATAAATCCATGTAGTATTTCTTAGGGAAAATCAATTTCCTAGGAAAATTTGTATTTGATTATGCTCAGATATTTAAACCTATAATGATTAAGAAAGACATAATATAAAAATGGGAAAAATAGGAGAAATATGCTTTTGCTAAGATCAAGTAGGTTATCACCAATGTACGCATGCTTTTCAGTCTAGATAATGGCAAGGATTTCTTGTTCTTACAAAGATAATGAAGGAAATGAGAAGCACATCTTTTTTATGAGAGCTAGCCTACAAAGGCCCGAATTAAATTACCCTTCTTGATAAACAGGCGTATGAAATATAGAATGAAGTTAGGTATTTCAGGACCTACATATTGAAATCTCACACAATCATATTTACATTGTATGGAACTCCCCTCTTGCCTAAATGTCATCTTGTGAGCAATAAGATTATGTGTTAGGCAATTAAAAACAATGCCACCATTCGATGAAGGGAAAGTAGTTACAATTCGTTGCAGAGTATCAAGGATGCCATTTGATTAAATTAACACACCATGGAAATGGTTGTGCTCACTGTTATCACTCAGATTTTCCCTAGAAGTTATCAAAGAAGGAAGAGTCTGAGGTAACCACAAACCTAATCTTTTAGACTCAGGTTCTAGCCAACCTAAGTCCAGAGATGGCTCTCTCTTTATGATTTAACTTTGTTTTGGGTAGATTTCAAGCTAGTTATTAGTGCTCAAACACATATGAATATTCATAACATGAAAAGAAAACAATATTTAAACATGAAGAGATAATACTTATTTGTTCCAACTGTGCACAAGAATCCAGTGAAATGTCCTCAGCTTTATTTAATATCCAGCAAAACTAGTCCAGTCTTGAGTATAATAGCTCCTTGGCTCAAAAATAAAATGTCTACAAAAATGTATTTTAATCCACCAACATACTTCACATGAATAAGTACTTATACAGAATATGTTACAAAATATCTCATAAAAATATGAGAATTATTCTAGGAAACAGAAAATATCTTCAACACGAAGATAGAGACAGATGGAGAATTGTATTCTTGTTGTCTTTTTTATTGTGACTGTGTTGGTTGTTGTAACTCGGATTTGGCTCTTTCAGTTGATTTGTAGTTGTGTGCTGGAATCATTTTCTATCTTCTACCTACTGATACTCTTTACCTATTCTGCTTTGACTCTGTCTTACCTGTTTCACCTGGAAGCAATGTTTTACCATATAGATTTACTGCAATAACTTTATAGTAAATCAATTAGATTTGTCCACCATTCACTGTCAGGTAATTTTATTCTTATCATTTTTCTGTATAATTCGTCAGCTTCTGTATATCTAGAAAAATTTGGTCTACTGGTAAACAGATGCTTTACCTCATGCTCCATATAAAACAAATTTTCAAGGCTGTCATATAGTACCTTTCTAGTGGGCAGAGATTTGACCCTTAAAGTGCTAGCTTGGCTTCTAGTCAGCTTGTTTAGCTTTTCAATATAGTCATATTGAGTCATCATCTTGTCATTTATTACCATAGGACTGGGAAGTCCTTTGTCTCTCATAATTTCATAATTTGTCATAAAACTGTCATTGTCTGCTTGAATGCTTTGACACCTTTTCTCTAGATTGAGCATTAGGTTCCTTTTGGTGAGAACCTTATTTATTTCTATGATGGTTGTCATTCTATCCTCTATTTCAATTTCATCCTGTTGGTACCTGTTTCTACTGTTCAAAAATGTTATCTATTGGTTGGCTTCTTCAGGTTTATCTTCCAATTCTTCTCTTGTCTTGTGGACTGCTTCTGTAGCCAATTTTACTAGTTCAGTATATTCAAAAATAACTTGAATAGAAGGCCAAACCTCATTGATGGACTCAATGATGTTGGCCCAAAGAATTTCTTTCATGTCTCCCAATGGATCTTGCAATGTCAAGTCCTTTTCAAGGACTTTTATTCTTTCTACCATTCTTTGGTTCTTCTGAACTTGTTCCTTTTGTTGTATCTGGGCAAGTTTATAGTCAATTTCTAGATTTGACACTTTTTCTCTGAGTTTCTTAAGTTCAGCGGCTTGGATGCTCATTTCCTCCATGGCCCTTACCAATTCAGTTGTTTGTTCTGTGGAAGTACTTGTGCTTGTAGATGCCCCTATGGCTGTTGATGTACCTGTTACTGGTAAAGTTGTAGTTAGTGGAAGTGTGGGTGCTAAGGCAACAACCAATGTGGAAGGTACTATAGTGGAGACTATAGGAATTACAGTCTGAGGAGTGGTTGCCATCTCACTCTGCTTAGACTGTATCAAGTTATCTAGCTCCTTTTCTGTCTCTTTTAATTGCTCATTGAGCTTGAGGACTAAGTCCATAAGCTCTTCCTCCTTCTTTGTTTCCAACACTTCAATAGTCTGAGGATGATGTAGTGGCCGAATTTTGAGCTACTTCTTCAATGCAACTATATCATCATTTTTCTTCTTGATAAGCTTTTTTGCAGTTTTCACATCTTTGGGATCATGTCCTAGCCCTATGACCAAGTCCTCTAAGGACTTTATTATGGTTTCCTTGGCCTGTGAAGAGGCCTTCTCTAACTGGAATTGTTCTGATATATTATTCAACAAATTCTGGAGCTGGTGGGATGCAATTGCCTTGCTGGTCAAGGTGGAGTAAACCATTTCATCAGTCTGCTTACGTAACTCAATTTGGTCAATAGGATGAATATCCTTTGCCAATACTTCAAAATCTATTTTCAGATAATCTACCATTGATATGGTTTGTTGTATAGTTGGTTTCAAAAAACTCATTTGCATTTTACCTTCCTTTATGTCAAAGGCTGACATTAACTAGGTTTGATTTGTTGGAGCCATTATCAGGTAGTGTCCATAACTTTGGACCTTTAATCTTTCATTTCTTGCCTTGATTTCTTTCTATTTTTCTTTGATATGTTGGCTCTAACTAGTAGGATCCTTGAAGGACGATACTTCCACACTCTATGTCCTTTCTAGAATTTGAGTATGTGAGGTGGAAGGTTCTTGTGTGCCTCCTGAAGGAGTGGTATGTCTGATTTCTACTCCTACAGTTCCTGTTGTCAACCTTTGCCTCTTGACATAGGTCTGGGCAATAGGTTTACTAGAGGGGGTGGCCTCCTCTCTATCCCTTTTTATATTCATTTCCTCATTTAGAGGAATCTAAAAAATCAGAGGATTGCTCATGATTTGATTTGGTTGAGCAAGTTCTTCTCAAAATCTTAGGCTGTTTAGATTCTTCTGGCTGTTATGTTCCCTTTGAGTGCTTTGATGCTTCTGGTTGCTCTGAAGGTCCTTCTTCTGTTGTTTTCCCAATGTGTCCCTATGATTGTCTTTGAGTTTCTCCTGACACCTATACAAATGAATCCTCATCAATTTTTCTATCTAAATCAATGAATACATTGTTGACAACTGTTTATGTGCTATCCCGGTCTACCAAAGTGTTTTCTACCCATTCAAATTGATTTTCATATTGTTCAATTTCAGGGATTCTATGGTGGAAATAAGGAGATAATTCATTCTTTTGCCTCCTATTGCAAATGAACTCTAAGAGGTCATAATTCTAGATGAAAATTGTTTCAGTCTCAACCTTTGGAGGATTTCCTTTGCTTCCTTTCCTGCTTCCCTACTGTTACATATGAAAGGACCAAGTTGATCTTTTATCCTAAGCTGAGATTCCTTCTTGGCTTTTACAAAATGCACCTCATCTGAATCGATCATTTGTCTATAGTACTCGAGGGCAAACAATCTCATAGGGAGGAATCTGGGTAGTTTGTAGGGAGCCATCTCAAATCCATAGATTTTGATTTTAGTGTGGTTTTGGTACAGGTACCAATCCCCTACTCTACATTGTTTTGATAATTGAAGGAACCTCCTGATGTTTGCATTGATTCTAGGGGGAGGGCTTCCTAATAGCATAGTTATTACTCGGTACACAAATATATCTATGAAATCGGTATAAGAATATTGAGAGTCAAATTGGTGGATCAATGAAGTTCAGAAGACCACTAATCTGGGGTTGCCTCTGGTATCAAGCTTTTGGAGGGTGATTGGAAATTTATCAGCTTGATAATACAAGAATAAATGATATAGAACTGAAGAATATTTAAATACTCTTTCATTTTCTAACCTCATGAATTGATCATGCATTTTATCAGTAATGAACTTAGCATAGTCAAACATGATGGCTGGTGGTTTCCCAGGAGAGTAGATGGACATAAAGGCTATAATGATTTCATCAACAAATTCACTTGTAGTATAACCTAACACATTGGATATCATGTCTATGATGTCTCAGCCAAGGTCAAAGAATATAGTCCATAGGTAAGGAGGAGAGTCCTTTAGAGTGTATTGTTCTTCCCTAATGAAGTTCTGGTATAACCGAGCAAGTTAGAATGAGGTGAGTGTAGGGTATCTGTTTAGCAAATCCCCATTAGAAAGAGGAGTTAGGCTTTGGCTTGGTTGTAATTACAACATCTCATTTATGGACTCAGCAGTGATAGTAAATAATACAGACTGGTTAGGGGTTCTCACTGCCCTTTGGTTGGGATCATAGTTCATGTGGCAGTAATGTACAATCTCCGAGAAGATGTGAAATCTGGGGAATTGGTATTTGGGTAATCCTAATTCCCAAAGCCCTATATTGTCTACATGATTCAAGTATTGGTCTCTGTGCCTACAAAATAGTTTCAAATGGGATTCTGAGGTAGAGGTATCTTTAATATAGAAACCTTTATCAGCCAGTGGGAGATGGTCTAAATCTCTGTGAGGAGTCATAATAGGCATGACATTCAAAGAAATTAGGGAATCCATCCTTGGTTCTTGTGGATTCAAGGATGGGGGCAAAGGGTTTCAGTGAAATTGGGAAAAACTGGTCTATTTCAGGGTATTTTAGAGTCACCAAGAAACTTAATTTACTAAATTGCTCAGTATTTGAAGCAATTTAGTTTAGGTTTGGAAAATAGGGTTTCTTAGTGAATTTGGGGTAAATACCTAGTTTCAACTTTTGAATTGAGTAGTGGGGACTGCGCACTATTTGCAGGAAGCACACAAGTATCCAAGGTGGTCTGGAGTTCAGCAAGTTAGTTAAGTTGGCGGTTGGTAGCAAGTTGACAATTGCACATACTCTATGCTTGCATGGAGGTCAGAATGTTCCTTTTTCACGATAAAATGAAAAAAATATAAGTTTTTTGGTTTTATTTGTCAGGACAGGAGTAACTCTAGTTTGGCAGAAAACTATTCATATATTATTCCATAGGTAACCCATTATTATATACAATAGGGAGTGATTGTTCAGTTCATCTCTCGATGACTGTTCACCTTCCCAATTTATTTTATTTACATAAAATTCCCAATCATGAAGATTAGGTGTCAACATTCCCCCCCTTAATCTGAAGGGATGTTGTTGAGTCCAAGCATCATTCTGAATCGTTCAAGCTTTTCCCTTCCAAGTGCTTTGGTGAAGATGTCTGCAATTTTCTCATTTATGGAACAATGACGGAGATGGATTGTATTGGCCTCAGCATGATGTCGAATCAGATGATATTTAGTATTGATATGCTTTGTTCGATCATGGAACTTTGGGTTCTTGGCCAACTTTA
>APFE030537560.1:14499-30965 GCA_000404065.3 Pinus taeda | reverse complement strand
AACCCCTATCCTGTCTCGGTGGTACTCGAATTTGCTCCTGGTGAGTGCCTTCGTCAAGATATCAGCATCCTGATCCTCCGTGGGAATATATGAAAGTAACATGATTCTTCGCTGCACACAATCTCTGATATGATGATACCTGATGTCCTTGCTACCATATACTTGGCCTCTTAGGCTCCCTGCCCAATCTGCATCCTCCTGTCTGTACCAATCTCCATATCCCGATGTGCCTCTGTTGAGCTTGCACACATGCGACTCCACCAACTGTCGATAAACAGTGGCATCCACTACCTTCGCTGAAGTAGCATCCTCCTTCCTCCAACCTCCAGAAAGAAATGTAGTCTTCACATCCATCTGATGAATGTGCCACCCCATCTGCATCACTCTGTAGATCCATCTCGAACCCACCACTGATTTCCCCTCTGATCTTGGGACAATCTCCCATGCACTGTTTTTGACAATCGAATCATACTCTTCCACCATGGCATCTACCCATGTGGGTTCCTCCACAGCTTCCTCGAAAGAGGATGGCTTCGTCATGACACTTTTTCTCACAAGAGACATGTATCCAGTGTACCGATCCGGTCACTGTCTCTGCCTGCGCTCTGCTGTAGGTGGTCCTACAACCTTCTCTGCATCTCGAGCCAGTCACTCAGCTTCTGTAGTGCGCTTTTTCCCTCTAATGGTTGGCGCTAAATGAGTGGTCTCTTCCACTCCATGAACTTCATCTTGTGGCTGATCCATGTCCTAAAGCTCATCCTTAGGAACTAAAAGCTCCTCATCTGCGTGCAAGTGTGGCTCCCTCTCAAGCGAACACTTCATGGCTTTCTCCTCTTGAAATTTTATATCCCGTCACACAACAGTCTTGCCACTGTTTAGAAAATACACACGATAGTTATGGGGCATATCAGTGTACCCCACAAATATCCCAATCTCTACGGTCAGCTCCAACTTCTTCACGGCATCCTTTGTCACATGCATGTAAACAGGAGAACCAAAAATCCTCAAATGGGAAATATCAGGCCTCTTACCAGAATAAGCCTCCTCGGGTGTACTCATGCCAAGTATCTTGTGAGGACAACGGTTCTGCACATATACTGTAGTATTGCATGCCTTCGCCCACAAGTGAATGGGTAGGCCCTGATCATGCAACATCGCCCGTGCAACACCCACGATCATTCTGTTCTTCCACTCAGCAACCCTGTTTTGCTGTGGGTTATGGGGAGCTATGAGATCTCTTTGAATCCCTTCTGCACTGCAGAAGTCCTTGAACTCACCAGAGATGAATTCACCACCATTGTCTCTCCTAAGAGACTTCACCTTCTTCCCGATTCCTTCTCGACCAGTTCTTTGAACTCACAGAAATTTGAGTATGTCTCGCTCTTCTTCTGCATGAAGAAGATCCAACACTTTCTAGAGAAATCATCAACAAAGATCACATAGTACCTGTGCTTTGCTGTCGAAGCAACTGAGAAAGGTCCACACACATCTGTGTGAATTCTCTCAAGGATCATCGTGGCATGACTATCCTTCTCATGAAAGGTGGCTTTCACAAAATTTCCCAAAATACACCCCTTACACTGATCTAACTGTGCAAGAGTGCCTTTAGAAAGCCCAGTAGAAATCTGCTGCAGTATCTTCAAGGCTCCATGGTGAAGGTGGCCCAATCTCCGGTGCCACAGCTCGCCATCATCCCGGCTCACCACTCCTTCTGCCTTGCATGCCATTTCTGAGTAGCCATCTACATGCAACTGATAAAGGTTCTTGACTCGAACCCCTATCTTCCGAGTTTCTCCAGTTGTCTTGCTGCACAGGAAAGCCTTTCCCTCACTAAAAACAACATCATATCCCTTGTCTTCTAACATCGCCACAGAGATAAGATTCTTCTTCATTCCTAGAACATGCATCACTTCCTTCAATACGAAGGGTTTGCCAGACTCCCTCTCAAAGGAAATGGTATCGATACCGGTCACACTGTATCTACCATCATCGCCCATCTCGATGTGCACTCTAAGATCTTTCTCATCCAGATCAAAAAACAAATCTCGATCTCCTATCATGTGAAAAGACGCACCACTATCCAAGAACCATACCAATCCCATCACACTTGATGCTAAGCATGCAATCAACAAAAAATCTAGCTCAAACTGTGAGGCTAAGGCCTCTCCTGCTGCAGATCCAACAACTTGCTTATTTTTCTTCTTCTGAGGACAATTTGTGGCATAGTGTCTGTGCTGGTGACAGTGAAAGCACTTCACCTTGGACATGTCCCGCTTCTTGCCTTTCGCACCGGAATGAGAAGCTTTCTTGTTCTTCCCCTTCTTTGCTTTGGAAGCCAAAGTGCAATTTTCTTCATCAGGTGCCTTTGATGAAGATCTGTCCTCGGTATTCCACTTGATCTCCTCTTGCACAAGATCTGACTGAAGTCTCTTCCATCCTGGCAATTTCTCCCGACCATTGACAGAGTCCTGATAGGAATGCCAACTCTTCAGAAGACCAGGTAGAGCCAAGTTGACCAAGTCCTCATCATCGACAGTCACCCCCACACTTCCCAGCTGATCCCGACATTGGGTGAACTTCGTGAGATACTTGGGCATACTTTTGCTTTTCTGACACTTTATGTTTCTGAGTTTATCCTTGAGCACCAACTTCCTCTGGTCGTTATTGCTTTGGTATAGATCTGTCAACGCTTTCCACATCAATAATGGAGAAGCCTTTCCATGGAGGCTAGACACAATGTGATCGCTCAAGCCCGCCAATAGAATCCTTCGACACTTTGCTGTCTTCTTTTGCCAATCTCCGACTTGAGAAACATCAGTAGGTTTTGGGACATCCGCATCTATGAACTCCTTCAACCCATTATCATCTAACACCACCTCCATCTTGTCCTTCCATGAAATATAGTTCGATCTACCCTCAAGGGCATACTCCAATCGCAATCCGTTGAAAGACATTTCAACTTTGACACCAAGAAAACATTGCTTCAAATTCGAATTCCACTAGCTCAAAACTCAACCGCTTCTGATCTAAAATTCGTGAGAATGAAGTATTTCTTGTACAGAGATCGACTGTATGGGCATTCACTAGATATCTCACCTTCCAAAAGAAGGATGAATCCAGAGGCTACCTAGCCTGATTACAGACTCTGCCTAAAGAAATAAAACGTAGTCACTTTCTGAATAATAAATCTGATGATCAATCCTCGCTTTGATATCTTATAGAAATCTCTTCTACAAATCAACCTGCTCTGATACCATGTAGAAATTTCATGAATAATATGACACTTATTCATAGAGATTATCCTGATTATACACTATTTGTGGAATCATGCATAATACATAACCTCCTCTACGTTGATCATCAATTTAGCAGTATTTAGAAACATACACATGCGCACATAGAAGCATTAATCACACATATCAACACAATATATAACTGGGGAAATCATCTCGCTAAAAACCCCAAACTATCTGTATATTATATTGATTGAGAACATGTAAAAAACATAGTACAATACTCCTCGCAAGTAATCAGTACTAGCTCCACCTTTTACACACAAAACTAGCTCAAATCCGAACAAGTCACAGGTTCAAATCTCCGCTGCTGCTTTGCCTGCCTCTATTGCACAATACCAAGTGAAAATCATGTGAGCACAAGCTATTTGACTGGGCATATACTGCATAATCCTCATTGGCAACTCAATCCCACTGATTGTGCAAATCACATGCACAACTATAGTCACAACTTACAGCTGTCTTGCCCTTTCACTCATCTCTAACACCTATCTCCACTAAACTGTCCATGCACTAAGTTAACTGATGTATTCTTCAGTTTCTTTATGAGTTAATAATTAGTGAATTAATTAATAACTAATTCACACCACTCAACATTAGTCTATTTTCCAGTTAGACTAACTACAACTAGTTCAACTAAGTCAAACTGAACACAACTCCATCAACTCCTGATCCAACTCCACATAACTCAATCACTGAAGTCTTAACTGAAGTCCTCCATGCAATAGCTCAAGTTAACCCATAGGAACCACGTATTTCCTTCTGGAAGCTGCATGTGCCACATCTGTAGCTCAAACTGAAGTGCTCCAAGAGAATAAGATAATGTTTAGAGTCCAAATATTATTAAGGGCTAATAATATTCGACTGTTCTATATTTAGACTGACAGTACCTCTGCTGTTGTCTAAAAATAGAAGTCCATATATTTTTCCCAACTTGACCAATCATCCACAAATAACATCCTGCAACTCATAGACCATGATCCATATGTCTAAAAATAGACATAGCCTAAAAATAGACTTTGCGCCAAAAATAGCCTATGGGCCCACTTAGTGAAGGCGACTTCTTTCCCCTAAGCTCCATCATCTTGTTGCATTCTCAACAATTCTCAAAGGAGGCTCCGAAATTTGGTGCGGGCCAAAATTTTGGAGGATGGTATTCACTGCTACAACACTTGGTGACATACTAGTAGAACTACAACTTCTTTGTTTTGGTTCATTGATGGCATGGGGCCTTGGTCTTTCGAGGAATATTGAATCACTATGCGGGTTACTCTGGCTTCCCCACTTACCCCATGGACATACATGGTTCACATTTTTCCAACTCAGTAAAAAACAATCAAAATTTCAGCTTGATCATAGTGTTTCAAATTCAGGAAGGGTAGTTTAGCTCACAAGTTGAAGATTTTCAGATTATAAGTTTTCATCTCTGGTGTTTCTCTACTACCAACATGCCTGGACAGTACCCTTGTAGAGTCATGCATGAACACATGCATTTCTCCACTCCCAACGAGCCTGGTCAGTACCCTATTGGAGTTGCATGCTTCACCTATTTGCACCGGAATCCTTTCTCTTCTTTCACCTTTGTATTTTTTCAAGAGGACTGTGCATAGTCACTTATTTATTTTTGGGGTGGAAGAGGGATCCCAACTTATTGAGAGTAGAAGAGGTTGTTCCTTCAAAGAAACATGTAAGACCTTTGACATAGGTTTTCTCGTTTAGATTTTCCCCTTCTCCATTTCTACTAGTTGGATGAGCTTGAGCACACAGAGCAGAAGGTTGAGTGCAGGCATGGGTCTTCCCAGTGTGGACATAGGCTCATGGTTGGACCAAAAATTCCCTCACAGACAGCTTGTATTTTCCATCAAGACTTCATTGACTGAAGGTTATAACTGAGCACAGAGAAGATGGACACAAGAATGTCCAAGTGCTGTAGTGTCACAAGTCTCTTCAAATCTCAGCCACATACTCTATTCAAAAGCCATAATGTAGTAGTTGGCATCACTTATTTCTAGAAACAAAAATAGTGTATTGAGCAAACCAAACAAATGAAAAAAATAGTAAGCAAAGCAAACAAAGTGAAAACAAAAACAAGCAAGCAAAGCAACCAAGTTAGCAAGAAAAAAAACATGCAAACTAGAAAGCAAATACAAGGGAAAAGGTAAACACTACCCCTACTCCTACATTAAGCAGTTGGGGTTATGTGAAATGAAATTTATAGTGAAGCCACCATAGGCATACCTGACCTACAATCACAAATATATGAGTGATTAAAATAGATAAAAAATAATGTGCATCACAAAAATGAAAAAACTTGAAAAATTTGCACACGAGAGAGAAGGTCTTGCCTGTGGGCGAAAGAATGTGTCACAACCACCCAACACACACGCTTACCTCTTCCACTTGTGAGTGTGTGTTGTTCTGCACCAAGTTTCTTAGCGAGTGTGAGGAAGGATTGAAGCTTGTTACCTGCAAGATGACTCACAAAGTAATATTGTTCCAGCCATTCAATGATTGGATCATAAAATTCATGATGTATGTTTTGAAAGATTTGTGATCTTTGAGAAGGTGGATTCTTGATTCGAGAGAGGGGATCACGATGGGAATCTAATATAGATAGATAGATCTAGTCATTCTCATCAATCATGTGAAGATAGTGAGGGCCTGCCATAGCCATCAATGTAGGCTGAGGTGCCTCACTTGCTTGACAAAAATATAAGAATAAAGATGTTACATAGTGAAAATCATAGTGTGCGAAGAGACTATCATTGGATGTAATGTTGGGAAAATGATAAATTGCATGACAACCACCCAAGGTAGAAGAAAAATCAAACTAGTTGATCGAGATGGCATATTCTTAGTTTGACATGAACAAAGAATTTTTTTGAACAATCATGCGAATGCTCTGAATGAGGGAACCAAGTTCGCTGCTCACTAGACATGATAGAACACCCACCTGCAACTGGTCAAAAAGTGCACAAGCATTGTGGTGATCAAAAAAATGTAGAAAGGATGCCAACACTGTGAATGTGTGAAACTAGTTGGGGTGTGGTGAAATGGGAGTAACTTTATTTGCGCGATAGGTTGTGCGCTCATCATCACACAAGGAGATTTCTGGTGTGATGAGTGGGCATATTTGATGTGTGAAATTTGCGAAAAGACCAAGGAGCTGATTACGAGAGAGAACATTTGATAAGTATGATTCCAGATAAATATAGTCTTTGAGATGATCAACTTCGCTGTCCCATGATTGAATGAGGGATAGACACTCCCAACCTGAATTAGATGTAAGAGAGGTGCATGAAGATGGACATGCTGTAATGGACTCGTGGATTCGACCATTAGCGAAAATCTAAAATTTTGAAATATCACACCCAGAATAGTAAATATTCTTTACATGGGGATCCACGTCAAGTGCAACCATGAAAATATACGAATTGTGCATGAGAAACAAGATCTAATTTGATTTGGTGGGCTTACCAGAGTCACGAGGTCCTGACATAACCATTAACGGATGTTGAAGTGCCTCGACTCCCTGGCACATCCCAAACTTTCTAGAATTGAAAATTTTCATTTTGAGATGTGAACTAGATCATGCATGGCTTGAGGATGGCTGTTGTTACTGATTTCAAAATTGCTTTCAGGATGACAACCATCTCTGTCATAGGCTTCATCAAAGTTTCAGCAAGCTGACTTGACAAGTTGTCTTCGTGCAACACACAAGATGATGATGAGTGGGAAGAGTCCTTTGTGTTGAGACTATTTTCATCGTGGGAAACCTCATTGCCTTGTGTCAATCGAGGAGATTAGTCATGGGATGAAGAAGTAAGAGATCGTGGAATATATTCGATGCATGTTGATGCATTATCAATGATAGGACACACATGCAAGTTAGGTGCAGAGGAAGCTTCGATATGGATGTCTGCTTTGACTGGTGCACATTACAGATCTGAGTTAGAGTATACATGAGATGACAGTTGATCATATGATGTGCTTGGGCTTTCATCACAACATACGAAAGTGTGGGAGTGATGATGGCCCAATACTAGAGGTTGATTGAAAGAATTGATTGTGCATGATGTTTCACCAAGATTTGTGGATCGAGAATCGATTAAGAATGGAGGCTCAATGTTCTGGGAGGAATTGATTATGTCTTTAGTGTCCTGCTCCCCCATTTGTATGATGAGACTACCTTGCACATGCCTACAACTTGAGCCAGCAAGTCGAGAATCAAGAGAGTGCGCGCAACTAGGTTGTGAAGTAGATTGCTCAAGCGAGCCATGGTGCAAGGAGTCATGGCTTGTGGATGATGGAGGATGGCAGAGATGAAGATTAGACTTAAGAATTGGGTTATGAATGGTGATGTCCTCTTGCGGAAAGGAGGGATGAGTTTTCACCATAGGCTTTCTACATCATTATGGAATTTCCTCCATTGGGGCAGGAGACAACCAAGGATATGGGTTGGGAACATGTTGGGCAAATTTATTAGCTTTGCAACCACTGCAAGGGGGTACCTGCTATGCACATTTATTAGATTTTTGGTTGCTACAAGGGGAAGCCTCTTCAAGACATGAGGAGTCTCATGTTCTGCAAGAGTCAAGGAAGCATAAAAATCAGGAGGTTCACCGTCTCGAGAGACATGAACCAAGCGTTTCAGCCCTTGGCTCATGAAGTCAAGGTCCACAAACCATTTAGGAATTTCATGACATAGGTGAAGGAAGTGGGTAGAAAAGTCCTCAACTGATTCGTGAGGTTTCATTCTTAAACAAGAGATTCTTTCATAGACATCTTGGTGGTCACACTCATCGAAGGCTTGATGGAGGTCCTTGAGGAAAGTGAGAAAGGAATGGATAGAAGAAGGTGGAAGGGTATGACACCATTGATTAGCACGACCTTCAAGGGTGAGGAAGAAGAGTATGCAAACAAGCTCATTACTATCAATTTCATGAGATTAACAGAAATGAAGAAAATCATAAATGTGCTCGGTTACGGACATTTTGACCTCACTGTCAAACTTTAACAAGGACAAGTGATTGATAATCTCATCGAGGATTGATAACTGATTGAGGGAGAAATGAGAGAAACACCTTGGGAGAATGCATTGTGTTTTATTCATTGGGTAAGATATTCAACCTAGATGTATGGGCTGAGCTTGTCATCTGGCCCTCCTTCTAGCACCACAATGTTGATGGTGCTGGACCCACCAACATCAGGGGATCACCTAGGTATGAAGTCTCAACTAGACCTTACACCATTTGGTGTGGGAGTCCCATTTGGTACAATGGCCCAATTTTCATTATCTTAAAGATTTGCCTCGACTCTTGCTTGTTAGCATAGGAGAGTGGTCTGCTTTTTCTTGCGAGAAGTGTGGTGCACGTGCCTGGTGATTGTAAGTGTCTCTTGTGTCAATGGTTGTTTAACTGTAGAGGGAGAGGGTGGGAGCGAGTCCCAAGTCGGTTGGGAGAAGTCCCAACTCTGCTAGGAAGACACAACACAACGGGACGTGCACAGATTCCAGTAGAACAGTCCACACAGGTGCAGCAATCACAACACATAAGGGAAGATAAAACGTATAATACTCAGTGGATTAGTCTACGTGAGTGCAACAGTTGTTATAGCAAGTTTTATGTGAAAGGTCTGTTGGATTTTCGAGAGAGTAGTCTACATGGGCAAGACAATGTTAACAACATATATAACACATTTTCATTAACACATATGTATTACAACAAGCGAATTAGTTCGTGTTAAACATAGGTTAAAGCAATAGGCATTACAAGTGTTAAGGATTAGTCTTACAACAATTACAATACATGTGTGAAAGCGTGCTGGCTTGTGAGCTAGCTTCTGAATTAAGTGAAAGTTCCAAGACACATCGTTACACCATACATCACTAACCCCACGTGAGGGACGTTGGAGCCACTACTTACTCCTCAAAGAAAATATTATAGACTCTCAAGGCTATGTGGGAGGAGTTGAGGTGAAATTATTTTCCATGTACAAATGAGGGGGTATTTATAGCCAAGGCTGAAATTGACCCTTGTGGATGTTCGACTTCCCTCATGACTGTTTGAATTCCATGACTTTTCGACTTTTGTTAGCACAAAAGAGTCATCAGGGGGAGGCTCTGGGTTCAGGCATAGAGGGCCAAGAATGGCTCGTTGTAGTTTAGGACAACAATGTCATTTTCACCTTACCCAAAGGGTATGGAGTCTCACCCGAGGCATGTCGTGACCAGAACTAAGAAGGGGTCTCACAGGGTCAAGGGTATATTAAACATCAATATACATAAACAAAATCATACACGCAAGTGATACACCAACATATTGTTCAACACTAAGAAGATACTAAAGTCATAGATTTGCAGAATATTTAAAATTTAAGTGGGTCCATATATCATGGGAAATCACATACGTCGTGCTAAAAAAACTAGTCCAGATCTTAATTCATATTAAATCAACAGAATAGCAATACATGACATATCGGCCTTGGCCACATATGATTACAAGGTATACCTGATTATAGGCTCTAACTACTTATGACATACTCAATGGTTCAATCTTCGACCCTGAGGTCCTGCTCGGCCGCATCTAGACGCTCCTGTTCTATCACACCGTAACCAACTAACCCACCATCAACAACCCTTTCTCCTTATGGGTTTCTCCTTTTGTATTTCTTCTGCCTCTTGGATTGCCAGTTCCCGCTCGGTTGTTCCTTCCCTAGGCTGCCTCTCCATACATCTTGTCCGCTCGCGTACCTTTGCCTTCTGCTGACACTTTTCCACAACCAGCCTGCAACTGCTTGTTCCTGCTTCCCGCACCAGTTGTCTTCACCGCAACCTGATTGTTGCTGCTGCCACCAATTTCTTCTTCATTTTATGGAAAGCCAAAATAATCAAAATATTTTAAAGTCAAAACGAAAGCCTCAACAGTCCCCAACCACAATTCTTTGACTCATCCCCGAGTCAATTCCTTTCAAGATCAACCAGTCCTATTGGTGTCTCAGTGGGTGCTCCTATTGGTGACTGCGCTGATTTTGCTGGCTGGTGAGCTGATTCTCCCTTTGTCTCTACCGTCACTTGTGGGGTGGTGTCTTCTCCCATTGCACCTTCCTCTTTCTGCTACCCTTCCTTTTCAAATGAAGGCTCCAACTTTGGAACATAAGTGGTCATTTTCTACCTTAATTCATTGTACTTTTGGAGGGAAACCTCCCATCTAACAATGATCGCATCGGCCTATTGCAAGAAGACTTCGCCCATATTGAATGTTAATTTACTTGGCCTTTGACTTCGCAGACAGTCCCATTGTTCCCCACTGTAGTTGCAAACTTCTTTTGGAGCCAGAACCTATAGACGTACTGGTGGGCACAGGTCTCTTATCACCTTTTTAGCTTTTACTGATTCTTCTTCAATTTGATCCACCCGCACTTGGATGATGATGATATAGTCATTAATCTGCTAGAGTTGGTTAGAATCCATGTAGTCTTTGCTACTGGTGAAAAATACTTGTATGTTCTCTCTCATACGATATACTAGATGATTTTTCAATGCTAGGCTTTCCAGCCAGTCGTGATATCTTTCCATCAAGGCATATCCATCTGTTAGTGCATCAACGATTTCTTTCTTCTTAGCTTCTACCTCGTTGATCTTGCCCTTGATTGTCCTTGCATATATCTCGACTAGGTTTGGCAACGCTGATATTCCTGTCTCTAGTTTCTTCCTCATATCAATGTTGGTGGCTACCAGATTTGAAAATGCTACTTAAATATGGTCGCAGGAGCTCAATTGTGTGCATGATGTAATATCCTCTAGAGCTTCCATGTTTTCATCGGTGATCGTTGGCCATAATGACCGAAATTTCTCCGTTACCTGATCAACTTGCACTTGCAAATCTGTATTTACCCATCATAGTTGATCTCTCTCCTCTGTCACCTCCTGCAGTTGTTGTCTTTGCTTCTCATTCTCTCTAGCTAGATCATCATGTATTTTCTCAACCCTTTGCACTGCTTACTGGATAAATGCAAACAACTGTGCCAAAAACCAGTGTTGCAGGGTGTTGGCTTGCATTGTTCTTGATTCTGGAAAATTATACTGTATTGGTAGGCCACTGGTTATGGATTTCTTGGAGTGAGAGGTAGGCAAATGAATGGGTTTTGATTGTGGAGTGAATTGGGGAGTGGGAGGAATGATATTAGGGCTAGGGACCATCAAGAATTTTATAGGAAAAAATGACGTATGGTTCATCCCCTCCCTCTTACGGAATAATTGTGGTTGGTCCTTTCTCCTAGAGTGGGTTCGACCCAAATAGTAGATACAATAGTGACATTTGATGGGTGCCATTGGTAGAGGTGGCCCCTCTAACTTGCTCTGTTAACTCAACATCCATTTCTACAGTTGCTCGTTGGGTGCTGGAAGGGAGGGTCTCTGATAGGGTTGCGAAAGTGGAGGCCGTGTGAGGGGAAGATTCCTGTGATTGAGGTAGGATCATGGAGGTGGTGGGGGGGATTTATTAGACTATGGGGGAGGGAGAGACTAAATGTCCAGCCTCATCAATAAGGTCAACAATTTGAATTTCTGGGGTAGTTCTTCGCTTTTTGATAGCTGGGTTTTGAATGAATATTTTCTTCTTGGACTTGGGGACTGTTGGATGGGATGGGGTGCAAAAACCCCTAGTGGGGATTGCCACAACTAATGGAGTTGTAATAATTGGTGAAAACATAGTGGAAGCTTGAAATTGCAAGGGCTGGTTAGCCTCACCTAGTTTCTTATCGAAACTTGCAATTTTCTGCCTCAACGTGAACATTTTCTCCTCCATTTGCAACACCATCGGGTGAAGGTCATCTTCATCTGGCCTTTTTCTATTGCTTTCCCCTACTTCTCCCTCTTGCAATTGTGGCTTCAATCCCCTGAACATATATTTGTACTTTACCCTTAGTAATTTTGCAGGCGACCCCTGACCACGATCCCATCTCACTATGGAGTGCATATTCAGTCAAAACAAATTTCCGTGGCCTAATCTTGAATGTGTTAGGAGGGACGCACCATGGTTTAAGGTAAGGATGCCCATGCGAGGCTCCAAACCAGATTTCCTTAGAGAACTCATCCAATAGATTTTTGGGTATCCTCTGTGTCGACTTGATTGGAAGCAACATTAGCTTGTATCATTCTTTGAAAGCTACTTCATTAACTTCTTTAGTGCTCGGGTCCCTCTAGACTCTCCATAGCTTGTACCGAAGTGCTAACGGTTTTCCTTCAATGATAGGAATCATATCCCTCCCTCTTGTTGGCCACCATTTCCACATTGCCAGGGACATTAGTATGTAGCCAAACATGAAGTTGGTACTTCGCTTGTAAATATCCTCACATGCCTCAAAGAGCTCATTTAAGATGAAGGAAGACCAGTTGAGCACCTCCCCATTGCAGCAGTGTTCCACAACCAAAATTTCATCTAGAGTGCATTCATTCCTCGCGAAGTGTCTCATGGTCTTACTTGCTATGATGTAGCAGGTGAATCTGATGTCAATTTTTGCTCCCGTGCTGCCTCACTCCATTCCATATTTTGCATAATATTTCTCCTCTCCTTGCTTCTTATCTCTTTTGGGACCTACCTGGAATGTTGTGTTTATCATATTTCCACTGGTTGACAACCCTGTGAGATTATGAATATCGTCTATGTGAATTGGGTACTCCCTGTCAAGCCACATGGACCCCCATGCATTCTGCTAGATAGTAACTTGGTACATTGAATTGCAGCCAGTTGGGTGCCAAAGACTGGTAAAATTCTCAAGTTGAGTAATGTCAACCTCTGTAATCTTTTGAATTCCTCCCCGAATCTAGATGTTCTAGTGCCATCTTCCATCTGGATTTCTTCTGTGTAGAGCTCCCTCTTTAGAGTCATAAATTGGAAGAAATCAGTTAGGTCATTGTCGACTAAGATCGACTTATCGTATTTTCCATATAGATTCTCCACCGGCTCAATTCTTTCATCTAACTTATCCTGTGGAATTGAGAGAATTCATTTTTCCATTTCTTTGCGTCTCTAATAAACAATTGTTACCTGAGGCTTCACACTCCTGTGATTATGCTTCTATTCTTCAGAGTAGACCTGGATTTTCTATGCTATTTGCAATTGAAATTCTGTAGCGTTCTTCATTAGCCTTTGCAAATTAAGTAGCTGGGCTTGACACAACATTTCCTAATTAGACTTTGGCAATTAATTACTATGAAAATGTTCCCCATGTATCCTATGTTAGGTCCCTATACTACTAGTGTAACCCCTTATTGTTATTAGTACAACCCCCTTATTATATTGTTGTGCCCATTTAGTCCCCATATTGTTATTATTGTGCCCCATAGAAGCCCACTATTGTTATTATTGTGCCCTTACATTATTATTGTTATGTCGGCTATGATTATATTATGACCCCTTAGACTCCTATATATAGAAAGGAGGTCTTGTCATTTG
The DNA here is from genome assembly GCA_000404065.3 of Pinus taeda. Classification (NCBI taxonomy): domain Eukaryota; kingdom Viridiplantae; phylum Streptophyta; class Pinopsida; order Pinales; family Pinaceae; genus Pinus; species Pinus taeda. The sequence continues at coordinate 17,215 of APFE030537560.1, read as the reverse complement.
TATCATCCAAGAATTGTTCATTTGTGTAATGTAAAGGAGGTTTCCCCCTCAAAGAGGCTTATTTTGAAGGCATTGATCTATCTTTTCTATCCTTTTGTGAGCTGGTATCATAACATTTGGTATCAGAGCTTTGGATTCTAAGGTTTCGCTGCTCCAAATAGGTCATCGTGAAATTTTCACTATAAATTTTTCGCTACGAAGTTTTACAAGCTAAAAAAAACCCATTGGAGATGGAATCAGTCTGAACCGCAGGCTCGAATTTTAGGTCTTGTATCGCTATATTTCCAAAGATAGAATCTGAGGAAATTAGGCTTTTTGCAGACTCTCGAATTACATTCCAAACAAGTGACCTTGGGAAAATCGTCATAACTTTATCTCTGAGAATCAAAATGAATTTTCGCAAGAAGTTTCATATATACGACAGACTGTAGATTTTTGTATCCTTTTCAGAACCTAACGTTGAAAAAGTGACTCGCGGCACGTCGTACAAGTTCTCTCTACTGAACCAATCTATACTCAGGTTAGTGTGGGAGATTTGTCATAACTCTTCATTGGAGAATCCAATCTTGATCAGACTTGGGGGTTAGAAAGATTACTCAGAGGGTTACCGCAGGAAGGAATTTAAGACCTTGGAGATCCAAAATTACAGAGATACATCAAATTCAATATCGAAATCCTACAAAGTGAAAAAAGGTGTGCAGTTTTTTATTTTATTTTTTGCATAAGCTTGGTTTCAAAAATTAGTTTGAAGGAATTCAAAGGGCATAGTGAATCATTATTATCAGTAATTGATGCCTCAAAGAAAGAAAATGGAAACACCTTGTAAGAAACCTGAAATATCTAGCATGACTCATGAAGAAGAGGAAGAAATGCAACATGATATATCAAAATTACGAGACCAAGTGCAACAAATTTCACTCACACAAAACGTAACAGAAGCTAAGATGGATGGTTTAAAGAAAGATGTAGAAGCTAAGATGTATGGCATGGAAGCTAAGATGGATGGTTTAAAGAAAGGTGTAGAAGCTAATATGAATGACGTGTAAGCTAAGATGGACAACGTGGAAGCTAAGATGGATGGCGTGGAAGCTAAGATGGATGATTTAAAGAAAGACATGGAATATTTGAAGACAGATTTGAAGGCAAATTTGACAAAGTTTCTACAAGAAATGCTTACTAATGGCGAAAGGGTAGTAAAGGAAACTGATGATGAGAACAAAATAAATGTTAATAATGATTTCATAGACTCTAATGTTGGATTGAAGAACCACCATGTTCCAAAGATCGATATGAGGAAGTTTGATGGCAAGGATCCCTGAACATGGATGCTATAGATGGAGAAAATTTTCAATGTCCATATTGTGCAAAACACACAAAAGCTACGCATTGCAACTTTATATTTGGAACCAAATAATTTTGTATGGTATCGATGGCTTTTCTCTCATAAACAAATTGTCGCTTGGGCTATTTTTATGGATGAAATGATAACACATTATGAGGATACAAAAAGCAACACTTTTTTTAGCCAATTGATAAATCTCAAACAAAAGAGTTCAGTGATGGAGCACATTGAGGACTTCCAAAAATTGAATATAAGGGTAAAAGATATTCCAGAGGAGCATAGGATTGATATGTTCATAGGGACTTTAAAGGATAACATCCAACATGAGGTTCGCCTTTGGGAACCAGATTCATTGGAGAAGGCATTCAGGTTGGCAAGAAAAATGGAAAGAAAAATTATAGCAATCAGGAGGCCTATCACTCACAATCATAAAGATGGAAGTGTTGCTACCCCTAGCCATCCACAACCTACAAGGTTGACACCAAAAAAGTTGGAAGAAAAAAGAGCTAAAGGGCTTTGTTATAGTTGTGATAGCAAATACACTAAAGGTCATAAGTGTTCTGAGAAGAAATTATTTTACATAGATTGTAAAGAGGAGGAAGAAAAGGAACAATAAATGTCAAAAGAAGAGAATATACACTAGGAACAAACCCTAGAAAAAGAAGAAATGAATTCGAACATATCTTGTAATGCATTGGTTGGAATTACCACTCCTCAAATGATCAAGATAGAAGGGCATATCAAGAAGAAAAAGGTACTAGTGTTGATTGATTCGGGAAGTAACCATATTTTTATTCATTGTAAGATAGCCAAGGAATTGAATTGCTTCCTATATCCATCACCAGAGTGTCAAGTGATGGTTGCAAGTGGAGGAACCATAAATTGTTAAGGAGAGTGCCATAATATCAAGCTATACATGGGAGAATATGTATTAAATAGCCTAATGCTTTCGATTCCAATGGGTGGTGCTGATGTTGTACTAGGAGTCCAATGGCTACAATCCTTCGGTACAATAGCTTTTAATTTTCAAGAACTTTTCATGAAATTTTCTTCAGAAGGAGAGGACGTTGAATTAAGGGGTATCACAGGGAAACTGAGAAAGATAATCAGCTAACGTAATGACAAAGCTTCTAAAGAAAGAACAACGAGGCATAATTGCACAATTATGTTCACTAGAGGTTCCCACATCTAAATCATCCATTTCTCTAGATCTCCAAAAAGTCTTGGACAATCATTCCAAGGTATTTGAGATTCCCAAAGGCCTCCAACCTATTCATGATCATGATCATGCTATTCATTTGATTTCAGGAAGTGTTCCTCCAAACATCAGGCCTTACAGATATCCCTATGTCCAAAAGAGTGAAATTGAACGTA
>APFE030537553.1:0-19642 GCA_000404065.3 Pinus taeda | reverse complement strand
TATTCAAGTGGATCTCTCAGAGATCCAAGCAACTCTCTCATAGATTCAAGCAGGATCCTAAGAGGCACCAACTAGCCTCTATCAGACCATTCTCCCAAATTACAACCATAATACTTGAAATAGGGAGAATGTCTTTCTATTTGATCATTCTTCCTAATTCCATTCAGTGTACTTGATACATGGATAACATCCCTAATTCTGATTAGAGTCCATGATAGGAAGAATGTGATCCATGATGCTACCTAATCTATCAAATCATTCTCCCTAATATTGGTTAATGTACTTGGCACAAGGATAACATCCCCAATTCTATGAGAAACCCTATCCGTGATGCAATCATCATCCTTGCTTCTTCTTAAGCAGGGAGGAAATTTCCACAAGCCCAATCTTGTCAAAAAGGTGTAAAAACTTCCCTCTAGAAAGAGGTTTTGATAGAATATGGACTATGTACTCATCAGCAGAGATATACTCGAGCTTCATTGCACCTATAATTTATCATCATACAATCATGAAAGTTCCTATGAATCCATATTACTTCTCAATTTGTGAATCCAACTGCAATATACTCATCCTCTGCCATACAGGATGACTTTCTCATTCATTATAACCAGGCCAAAACTCAAGCTAAATCTAGGAATCCTTGTAGCTTCGTGTGATCCATAATCACAGTTGCATAGGTTTTCAATCTCATTCCTAAGGTTTCTTTGACTCTAGCAAAGATTGATTTAGTTGACTAACCTTGGCCTTCATCTTTGATCCCAAAGCCAAAAATTTAGATTATTGCTTTCTATAGAGAGGCTTACTCCTATATGTTGAGCATAGAGACTTCTATAGCACATTGATCAATGTCATGCCTTCTTGTGAAATTGTGTCCTAGACATATCATAGACCATAAGTAATTGTTAGTTGGCCCCTTACTATCACCATTTTATATTTTGAGGCCATAATTTTTGGAAAAAATCACTAGTTTATGCAGGATTTGAACCTAATATAAGGTGCCTATATCTTTAGCTTTGCTAGCAAACAAAGATAAAATCATATTATTGCATAGGTTTAGATGTGATCTTCAACTTCATTGCCTCACCAAAGCTCTGATACCATGTTGAAAAAAATAGAGTGCAATGGATACACAAACTATTTTTAAAATATGGTAATTACTTGTGAATATATATTATAGTTCTTTTATCTTCATCAAGCAATCACATTTCAAAAACTAAACTAATAACCATGAAAGGAAAGTAGAGATCAAAATTGTGAAAACTTAGGATATGTGAGATCACGCATGTAAGAGAGAAAGAGATATGTGAGTGATAAGTGAATATGTAAAATGAAAATTTTCAAGTGTATTTTATACTCAATATACCAAAAAGGCATGTCCCTTTGTAAATTAGATCATGAATCTTCGTAAATTAAATTCCAGTAAGTCTGTGCATTTACATTTTTACTCATTATTTGTTAAAGTGTTGAAGAACACATAAATAATGGTGGGAAGTAACTCTAGGTAAGTATATTTACTTACATCTTGTGCATTATCCCTTCTTTTATGCACATACTTGCTTAAGTTATGGAGGGTAGTGACTTATGGTAAATATGTTATTTACATGAGTATGAGCTATTTTCAAGGATCATAATTTTAGGTGGTTTTATTGATTTCTTTTCTTTTTATTTTCTTTCTTCTAATTAAAATTTTAAATTGATTTTTTTTTTTATATAGTATTATAAATACATCAAGGATTATGAAGGTTGACCATAGCTACATTATTCAATAAATGCATGCTTACTTGTAGTTGGTTCTGAGTTTTATTATTGTTAATCCCATAGCTACATGCAAAACTATTTCTTCCTATTGGATGGTCCTTTGGGTTTGGCTTATATATTTCCTCCTTGCTCCAATGAGACATGCATGGTCTACTCTTCAGATGAAAATCCAATTGCCTCATGCCTGAACAAGGAACTTCAAAAACCTTTGATAGGGTGATGAGTATAAAGTCCAAATAGACTCAAAGTCCAAGACACAATGTATCCCAAAAATTAGGGAATGTTGACCTAAAATTTAGAATCTTGTCTTTTTCTCATGTTGTAACAATATGACTAGTAAGCCTCAAGTTGGTAGTATGAGTTTGATTAATCGAAAATATAATGAAATTGGGGTTGAGTCAATTTTTAACTCAATCTCTACTTTTGCAGTCATTGCTTACTCCACAACTATACTCATGCTTGCAAAGAAGGAAATCAAGAGTATGAGGGGTAAATATTCCATTAAAATAACTTGAGACATGCATAAGGTATTAATCCCTTTGAAATTCATGCCATTTTAGTGGGCCAGACCACAACAAGAATGGAACCCTGGTGGGAAACTTTGTCAATCTCACCATCAACTCATTTTTCAATCGACAAATTTCATTCTTTGTTATGATATAACACTATTCAAAATAGTGAGTTTCATTTGAAAATCTATGTAATGTAGTGGAAACCATTTGAAACTTTCCGCCTCTAAGTGAATCCAGCATGCAACAATCTCCATTTATGGTTTCAAGCTAATTTTTAAAGTGAAATTTTGTTCTTAGTAGATGTGAGACATGATTTTGTTGCATCAATTATTTGTGTGTAGTTTTCTATATCAAAAAACAATCATTCTTTTGTTTCCAATTGGAATTTGTTCTTTACAACATAAATTATTGACTACAACTACATCTTTAGTTGTCTAAGATCACAAGCCATATCGTGATTCTCAATTGCTCTTTTGATGTTGAGGATATGAAAATTTTAAATTCTTGATACGTTGTTTTCCTTTCATGGATACTAAATAATCATCATTCTCTTTGGTTTCAGGAAATAAAATAGCAACAAAGTATGCTTCATCTTGATACAACATTTTCCTTTCATGGATATTAAATGCTCATCGTCCTTCTTGGCTAATATCTTCCTTTCATGGATACCTAATACCCATCATTCCTCTTGGTTTCAGGAGACGAGATAGCATCAAAACTATGGGTTCTTGCCCTCATTCCAAGAATGATACCAATCAAAGAATAACTTGACCTACAAGATGTGGAGAGGGAGACAACTTGGTGATCTGAAGATCAAAAAATAGGCTCAAAAATGAAAGTGTTCAGAATCTCCCAAAATCAACATCAAGTCGTAGTGTTAGTTGTCTCTGACATCGTATGGGGAAGTTATGGCATTATAAAGTTTTTGACCAATAGTTAAAAATTCAAGTCAAGGTTGACTGGCCTGCTAACTGGGCAGTCTGTACAACTTATGTCATCAGTTGACTGTGCAGGGTACGATTGGTGGTGAACCAATCAAATCATGATTTGTGGCATCATCATACATGTGTAGGTGGCACATTTCGATTGGTGGTTAAGTTTGAGGTGGTCCAATAAGTGGCTACCACGTGGCCCTATATGATTGGAAAAAAATTTTATAACGAGCCTAGGGGCCTCGGCAAGATTTGACCGCTAAACCTCCTGCACAACAACACAATTCTCTACCACCAAGCCACGACGTTTGTTCTTAACAACCATAGGTCATCGGTTATATTTAAAGTCAATTTGAAACAAGTGTGTTTAAATTGGAATGTTATGCTATTTTGGCTTGATGGTGAGTCCATTTATATGGGACTTTTGGGATGAGAATTTACATGTCATCCAGTATGTCTACAGTTGTGTCAAGAACTCACTTATACAAGTGTTTTGATGTGAAGCTTGTTTGTGAATTTAATCTTTGGTAAAGATTCTGCAGAAGATGACCATGGTAATGTGGACAAAGCTAAGCATGTCATTGAAAAAATGCAGCCATTGCATCTAAGAGTATAAGTGTTGATTAAGGACAATGAAGAAAAGTACAAAGAAATCTATGTTGAGCATAGTTACTTATGATTTCTAGGTGGAAAATCAAGTTTGGGTTCAATATAAGAAAGAGTTCAAGGTGAAGTTTGCTTAAGCTAAAAAAAAGATGGTTTTGGAAAGAATGCTCAGATTCCATCCATCGAATGTTTTGTTCTTGCTTGTTTAGAAGAATTGCAGCAAGCCACAATTCTTGTCAAGAAGATAAGTAATTCACGCAAAAGGCAGCCGGAGTACCTTGATTGGGACTTAAATGCACCAATTCAAATAGAACAAGAAGGAGATCAGGAAAATTAATGATATTTTTCCTCACTTATTTGATGATTGAAGCTAGACTTTTGGAGGTCCAAAAGTTCCTAGTGGGGAGGTATGGTCTGGAGATAAAAAATTAGGTTAAAAACTGAAAGTTCTTGGAATCACCCGAAACTAACGTCAAGTCGTAGTGTTCGTCATCCTTATTCAAACGACGCTTGAACTGGCTCAATCTGAAATCATATCAGGAAGTTATGGCTTTCTAATGCTTTTGACCAATAACTAAAAAGTCAACAACAGGGTTGACTAGGCTGCTGACTAGGCAATTTATATAACTGACATCATCAACTAACAATGCAAGGTACGGTTAGTGGTGGACCAATTAGGTCTTGAGACGTGGCATCATCGTATAGGTGCATCTAGCACATTTTGATTTATGGTTAGGTTTGAGGTGGCCCAATAAGAGGTTGCCACATGGCCCAATCGGAGGGTGCCACGTGGCCCTCTATGATTGGAATTTTTTTTTATAACTAGCCCAAGGGCCTTGGCATTGTTCAACCCCTAGATATCCTTCATAACAACATAGTGCTCTACTGCTAAGCCATGATGTTGGTTCTTAAAAACCATAGGTCATCAGTTATATTTAAAGTCAATTGGTTCAACGTTTGGGAGGAGGGGTTTAGCTATAAGCACTAGCCCTTGGTCACACTACCATCATATTCCCACAACATGGGCAAAAGGGAGTGGGGTTGGTCACTTGGCCCTAGCCTGTGGACCTATCAACACCCATAGGACCCTTGGCGGTCAAGCAGGAGGTGTGTTGGCGGAGAGGGTGAGGATTAAGCCCCAGTCTTGGTCACATGCGCTCTCCACAGGACCATGCAGAAGGTTAGGTGGAGGGGTCAGGCAGATAAGCCCTGGCCCCCAATTCTTGTCAAATGGTTATGACCACTGGAGGAAACAGTTAGAAGAAAAATCTGGCGAGGGCAGGATGTTAGACCTGCCCCCTCACCCATATTGCCATGATGTGACCCTATCCCAATAGAATAGCAACTAAGACAGTGGGGGCAGGCGCTTAGCCTCAACCCCTCGCCACATTACATTTATATGACCCTAATTTGGCATTTAAGGGTTATTGGTGAATTTAAACAAGTGAAAAAATGCACCTTTTCTGATAGGAATCTTGCCAGTGCCAGGTGAAATTATCGCTCAACAAACTGTGTAAACGGTGAAATCTTTGTGCAGTTAGCAGGTTTTGCTAATTTGCAGGACATATAACAAAGCTAGCTTGGAGAAGCATGTATTGCTCAGTTTTTAACCTTTTTGAGCTCAAGAAGAGCCTAGATAGGTATTTTTGAGTGTTGTGGACTCAATGGCATCCTCAATTTTATGCTTTGAGGACTACATGATGGAATTTTTGCAGATTCATGTCCTTTAGTGCCAAAGACAGTCAGAGTTTTGCAGCAAGTTGAACACAGTTTTTAGCATGGAGAGAGTTTAGTCATAGGTTTTCCACCTTTCTAGTTTCATTTGCAATAGTTGTTAGTTCAATAGAGAAACTATTTTCAGCCTTTTCTCAATGTGCTCATGACAAAAACTCTTTTCAACACTTCATTGTGAGCTATTGTATGTTTTGTGCTTGGATTTCAAGTGGAGTAAAAGGACCTATTATGAGAGTGTCCTTTTTCTGTTGACATTCATGATTTGTTGTAGGGATTCATATTTTTGAGTGAGATTCTTTATAGGAGAATGTTTATTTGTAGGAGAAACAAGACATTCTTCTGTCAACAATTTGTGATGTACTCATTTGCTGCTAAAATCAATATAGCAGGCCCAGTTAGTGGAGCAGCGCCTAGAGATGTAGCATAGGAGGGGTGAACTTCGTTATCAAATTCTAGTTTCTTCTCTTCATATTTATCATCTTGAGTTGCATATGGATTTGTTTATCTTTTAATTTCATGTGAAAACTTAGCTCACCATCTTTGAAGAGGTTGTGAAACTCATTTTATCTTTAAAGACCCATTTTGTTTTAACTTGCAAAGTGTCAGAGGACGATTAGGTTTTTGTAGGGAGTTGTTCTCCCATTTTCAAATCACTTGGGGACTTGACCTAATGAGCTAAGCTTATAATTTGCACCAATCAACCATTAAAGCTAACCCATCATGCTATTAACACTTAAAATGTAATATTGAATTCACGGTGAAATTGGCTACTTTATTTTTTGGCAGATAGAGAGTATCTAAAAAACATTGGTATTCCATATTTTGTTTTTGATGAAAATTTTCAATATCTCATTTACTTCTCTCATATTTTTATATTAGAAACTTATTATGTTGGGACTATATTTTTTTGTCGTAATTTAGAAAAGAACCGGTTGTTTTTCTTGCATTCATGCTTGCCAACAATGTCGATAGTGCCAATATCTTTTCTTTATCTTATAATTTGACTTCCATAACCAAGTAGGTGTGGTATCAAGGGGAATTTGTTGTCACTTTTCCAAGGGATATCATTTAGAACTCAGACATGGTAAAATATTTCATTTTGTTTTTCGTAATCTTCTATTTTTTAGAAAAAATGAAATACAAATATTAAAGGAATACAAATAATAAAGAACTCAAAAATATTATGAACAATCAAGTTTCAATTGTTTTTTATAAAGAAATGATCATAAAATGACATTGCTTCGAAATAGTTGTATGTAGTGACACTCCCCATCAAAATTAAACAATTTGAAAATAATAAATAGTTTATTAAATTCTATTAAATAAAGACTAATACATATTTAAGAAAAACAAATTAATAATATTTTTCTTCAATCAATCTAGGCTACATTTAAATCTTCATATACTATAACTTACAATGTTTCCTTTGTAACATCCAATACAATTGCTAATTTTATTATTTGTAAATATAATATCATAAAAAATCATCTTTTATACTACATTTATTTCATTACAAAATTCATTCAAAATTGTACACATTAACTCTCATGTCATGTATATTAATTTTGTAATGTATTCTATATTAATTTTGTAATGTATTCTTCTGATTAACAATTTATGTTTTTTTTCACCGTATTTGACTTTAGTTCGTTTGTGAAATATTGTTATGACCATTGAATCTTTGACTTTAGTTCGTTTGTGAAATATTATTATGACCATTGAATCCTTTCTCTAATTGTTGTTATATATGCTTCGACTAAACAATATTTTAGAACTCAAACTTTGATACAGTTCAACCTTTTAATTCAACATGAAGTTGTTAAACTTATTTGTTATTAAAAATTAGTTTTATGAAGACACGTGGATGTCATAGATCAACATAAACCAAATGCAATGGTTATGACAACCATCACAAACACGGATTCTTAAGTGATGAAAGCAATATTATATTTAAAAATCTCACCATTAAAGACAATAATTCTTCACTACTACAAGAGGCATAATAGGCACATATATAGATAGATAGACCATCATTTATAGTACTACAACGCATTTTCAAAGGTTTCTTGAGAGTAGTTTGACCAATCTCATCCCATAGGTAGGGTAGCAATTTGAAATCTGAAATGCCCATCAATACTTTTGCAACTCTAATAGTTGATCATTTTAACAATGAATATTGATGAACCAGAAAAATTCACGGCCATATTTGACGGGCAAAATCACAAGTGATGTCAAATTCCATCTCTGCTGATGGGCCATAGCAAAAGGGACTGGGGTTCTACTAAATTTAAGAAACAAATTCTATCTTAATTAATCGAAATTGAACATATTTCACTGGAAGATCCTGAAGCGTTCTCAGATTCAGCTGATGAATTCCAAGGCAATGGTGGATTTGTCACATCGTCTCCATTTCCTTCCAACATTTGAATGACTTTGCTCATACAATGACGATCTCTATAGTCATACTAAATGCACCACAACCCAATTTTGGTGAGTCTGTTGGCCCTCGCTTCATCCTCTGCTTCCATTTTTCCGCCGCTTCCTTCCCTTCTCAATCTCATCCCTAGCTCGCCACTTTGAAGTACCTTGAAGGCCCACTCAGGAAAGTAAAACTGCCTGGAACGGCTCACCTTCCAGTCGAAATTATTTCTTCCCCCAACAATCTCAAGAAAAAACATTCCAAAACTATAGACATCTGATTTATCCATGACGGGACCCAGATCTTTGTCACACACCTCTGGCACAACATATCCCGGTGTCCCTCTTCTGCCCATCATTGATACATGGTCGTCTCCTTTGGGGCAAAGTTTTGCGAGACCAAAATCAGAAACTTTTGGTGTGAAGTCGGCATCCAACAATATATTGTGGGGTTTGATGTCGAAATGTATAATGCGTTTGTCGCAATCCTCATGTAAATATGTAATTCCACGAGCAACACCCAAAGCAATTGTATACAGTTGTTCCCACGTTAAGACTTCCCCATTCTCTTTTCGGCCAAATATAAACTTCTCTAGAGACCCATTAACCATGTACTCATACACCAATGCGCTCATAAAGCTTTCAAAGCAATACCCCAACATGCGAACGAGATTAAAGTGATATACACGTCCAATAGTGGCCACTTCATTCATGAATTGGGTCTCGCTGTGCCTGTGCCTATCGAGAATCTTGGCAGCCACTAGAGAGCCGTTCCGAAGCTTCCCTTTATACACCACACCAAAGCCTCCTTCTTCTAACTTTTCAGCAAAGTTGTTTGTGATCTTCTTGAGTTGAGAGTGTGAGTATCTGATAGGCATTTCAAAAGCATATTCCCTTAGAAATTCCTCCACCTTTGAAATAGGGTTACGAAGAGAAGTTAGTTTTCTACTCTGTGCATAATACTCTAGGAATAGTACCGCCATTGCTGCCAGCACAAATCCTCCAACGGAGCAACCTGCTATTGGATGAAGAGATTGATATCATTGCGATCTACTTCCAACTCCAAAGAGAATCATATTAATGGAAACAAAATGAAAATTATCTTGACATTAAATTGGAGATACTGAATAGTAGTAAGAAATCATATTTACCTATTATAATGGCTGACATGTTTCGACCTCCTGTATCACGAGTACCTGCAACAAGTGACCGTTTTTGGTAAGAGAATGCAGACTTTGATGCACCCAGACAAGAGTGCTAGTAGAAAGGAGGGACCATTTTAATCTTTATAGATTGAGAGAATTCAAGCGTACCAGTAATGTTGCTGGGGCATATGTCTGGATGCGAGGTGCCATCGGGACAATAGCAAAGAAACCTTTTCGGATCCAAAATGTTATAGCCACATGTCCCATTACTTTTTAGACAAGCTTCACAGCCAGTGCTCGTGTCGACATACTGTTTGAATTGGAAATCCTCTGCTAAGAATCTCTGATTGATATGCAGAGAACCGATCTGTTTGATTAAGAAGTAGTGAATTAGCAGTTGGAGATTGATTTGGCAGAAGTGTGTCCCAGATTCTGGAGTAGGAAAATAGTACCAATAGTAGCCACATAAATGCCACTTTCGAAACTTCTCCCCGTTTATACTTTCATCACAGTGCTTCCAAAGTGTGAAATTGGCGTAACCAACGGCCATATGATACTAGAGGCCGAACAACCATAAATGAGAGTAGTTTCCAGAAAAATTGCAATTGCCCTCCCACAAATTGTCCTTAACAATTGCGATAGGATTAATTTTGGGATTATAGGCCAAGAAAGAGGGCTCCAATATACGATATTGTTGCCCACTGATATTAATCAGAGGATAACCTCCCACGTAATCACAACGGATCTGAAACTGAGGGTCACCACAGCCGTTGTCATTTTTCCCAAAAGGATAGCTGAATCGAAAGTCCCCACATGTATTACCGGAAAGACAATCGTGGTAGTGATTGCCAAGACATGGTTTTGAGGAGCAGAGGAGGAGAAGGAAAAGATAAACAATGAGAGGCATTGCATTTGCAGGAAGAAGATTATGTTTCTTCATGCCTGACTGTTATCCTCAATGGGAGTCTGGAGACACAAAATGAAATCCACTAGCGAGCTAAAATTATACAGAGGGAGAAATAGCTAAAGACGTACAAAGGGTCGTTATGCAAATACATGAAAAAGAAAATGGTTGTCCGGCCATTGTAAATAGCATGGAATCACTTTTGTTGACTTATTTTCCAAAATGACTTCTGGCGGATAGTGACTTCAACCTAATCCTAACGAACATATGGAGTCGGAGAGAGTCTGGGGGCCCCGAACTTGACTCAATTGCAGGGTGCCCTTTTGGAAATATTGTGAAATTGGATGGAAAGTACCAAGTTTAAACAATGTGTTAGAAAGATTTCAAATATTTCTAGAATTTGTAATCAAGATATAAGGTCAACATAACGAAAAGGGAAAGAGCATGGAATTTCCGTGCAAAAAGATTAAAATATCTAACAGTAAAATCTGAAATCGAATTAAGGATGTCCATGAACGTGGAAGAAACGGCATGGAATTGCGGTGAAATTGGTACTATGATGAGTTTGGAGGCTGATCCTCTTTGAGTACCTTTTCCAAATTGGTGGTGTGGACAATTTATGGCAATGGCTAAAACACTGTAGCAGAAGAAGATGATGGTTTAACTTTGCAAAGAGATTATTCATTTGCAAATTATAGTGGTTGTTTTGCAAAAAGAAAATGTAACATTTAAATATTGTTTCAGAGCATTTGTATTGAGAAATCAAGAAGGTTAATGATCTCGAGTTAACCATGAATAAGTATTTCTAAAATTTTGTAGATAATTTTTAGGAAACGATTAACCACCTTGATGATTTGGAGAAGGAAGTTGTGTCTTTGTCTGACCTAGAAGATGCAATTTTTAGGAAGTAAATTTTCAAGTTGGAGGAGAAAAATAGTCAACTAATTATGGAGGTTTTCTATTTAAAAGCCTCGATGGAATTGCTTCATGAAGAACTATATCAAATCCTTAAACAAGATTGCTATGCCTTGTCACAATAGCTGGTTAAGAAGGATGATGTCATTCAAGATTCGCAAGAGTGCAAACAACACCTTCAATTAGAAGTTAGTAACGTTTAGAATGCTCAGAAGGAGAATACTATTGTTGAGTTGTAACACTCAGCTACTAATGTTGATAATGGTTCTTTTGTTTCACCTAGCTTTGAAAAATACATCATCAGTATTTGGTCTCGTTTGCTAAGAAAAATGGGATATACCATAGGAGGATCTAGGAACAATGGATAGGGCATAGTTTAACCCTACATTGTAGATATCAAGCACATGTTTTGGACATGATCTTGTTGCTACCCCATTACCTACATCCATCTTTGTTGAGACTAGAGAATTGTCATTTGTTGGTAGAGGAATTTAGATTAAGGTGTTGGAAGAATATTCTCCTGGTAATTGTGATAAATAGATCGATGACATGGTTGTTAATGTCATCCCACATGGCAATGTTGTTGCACTCTAAAACTATATATCAACATTCTCATCAAAGGAACTCACACAAGAATCAACATTCTTGGTCACATAGTAGTGTTGCACTAAGATTATTGCAAAGGAGACATGAAATCATAAACCATGGACCAGCGCCAACCATCAAGAACCATCGTAGTTGGATGAATGGATGCTCATGGAATCATGTGAACAAATGTTTCTAGAATTCATAGCATTGTGTCTCATTAGTTGCGTAGCCATATAAAGTTCTTATTGGTTGTTGATTTTCACTACTCCCTAAGTTGTGTTTTTATGGGGGGAATTTGTTGATATGAGATATTATTGATTCTCTCTCCTCTCATAGTTGTGTTCCATGGAAAAATTTAGCTGATGATAGATACTATTGTCATTGGTTTGTTGTTGTTGACTGTTGTCAGTTCCTATGTTTCATGAACATGATGGTGACGATGTTCATACATCTTCATAAGTTTTGTTGTACCGTGCTTGAGCTCAACTTGCCATATAAGCCTCATTGTTTATTTGTTGGTTGATGGCGTTACTTTTGTTTGAAGCCTTTGTCCTTGTTCTTTACCATCACCTAGTTTCTATGAAGCATTTATGAGGAAGTTGGCAGTGTTTTCCTTTTTTGTGCCTTTGCAACATATTCTACTTCATAGTTCAACCAAACTCACTAAGGTCTTATCGCTCTCATATTCACAATTTTGGTACTTCAACTTATTGTACTTCTTGATTGGAGTGAGCCTTTACTTTTGTCATTTAGTGGATTGTTCTAGGATCTACAGTTTCAACTCCATTATTATCTAAGCACTAACACCTTTCTCTCTATTAGAGAGGATTTTTTTCTTAATGGTTTTTCTCCTTGTCTCAGCTTATGAAAGTTTGTACTTGGGTAGCTTATCATGCCTCGTTGCTGGGCCCAAATTTTATCTTTATCTTTACTCCCCATGTTTAGCTTAAGTGGGGTGTTAGAGTTTATGTTTTCCAACACTTCCTTTCCCAATGAGATGGCTATATTGAGTTGTAAGCTCACATAAGCATTTTTATCCGCCCAATTGTCATAGTTATCTTTAATTGACATTGAACCTACTTTGTTACAACACAATAGAGATTTTCTATATACTTAAGAAAGAACATTACTAATAATACTAGTACTTTTTCGTCAACATATAATTTGATGTTTAAATAGTTATCATAGATAAAAGGTAGATATTAAAATTAACATGATATATA
Organism: Pinus taeda; assembly: GCA_000404065.3. NCBI lineage: Eukaryota > Viridiplantae > Streptophyta > Pinopsida > Pinales > Pinaceae > Pinus > Pinus taeda. Next base: position 6,907 of record APFE030537553.1, on the reverse strand, counting down.
AAAAATGATTTTTTGAAATTTAAATATACTCATTTTATTTATCAATTTATTTAAGAAAATATGTATCAAAGTTTTCAATGAATAAATCCACTATTAAAAAAAAAATACATTATATATATAATAGCCACATCGCAACCGGAAAAAAGTCTAAATTTAAAATAATTGAACGATGCCTTCCCGCAAATACATGCATGAAGAGAACGAATTGTAAACAGCATGGAACGGCAATCTCCAAGTATACAAAGTAAGTCAACATGGCAATTAAACATTTGTTGCCTTTTTATGGCGACTTCAAACCAAACGCAACGAATAGATGGAGTTGGAGACAGTCCAGGGGTCCCAAACTTCTTTATTAAGTGAAAGAAACGACATGTGAAATTACAATGCAACTGCGAACGTGGAGGAAACGGCATGGATTTGCAGTGCAGAAAGAGTGCCGATTAGACTTTGATTGGTCTTACCCCAAAAGTTGTTTTCTGTATGTACCACTAATTAAAGTCAATACAGCTTTATATCTCCTGACACAAAGTAACATTGTTGCTTCCTCTGTCTATCGCTAATTAAATTGCACCTGACTTGTCACATCGAAAATTCAATACGGCCAACTAAACTTTGTTTTATATGTCCTGACCAAAGAAAGTTTTCGATTTTTGACACGAAGTAACATGGTCTATCGCTAATTGAATTTCACTAGTTCACTGATAGCTTTGTCCGAGCTATCATGAAATTTACCTACCTGGCCATAAGGACTTGGGTTTTATTATTTTGCTTTAGTCGATGAGTACACCTTGGTCTATGAGTACTCCATGGTCCTATACTCACCAACCTATCATTTCCTCTTTTTAGCCATACCAACACCAACTTCCTCAATGGGGTTGTCCATCATTAAGGTGGAGGTCTAAGACATCCCAACCACCTGCCCTAATGCCTCTTCCTCCTCAACCACAACTACCCCAAAACAATACACAGAAACAACCACAAATGCCTACTCAACCAAATATGAACTATAGTAATAAGTAAGTCCAACAAGTCTATAATGGAGAAACATATTATCCTGCCTATGTTGTAGAAACCCAAGAAATCAACCCTAGGTCTAGGAAGCTACTTCCTAATGTTAAACCATCTTCTCCAACATAAAATCTCGAAGAAGAGAAGGAAGAAAACACTCCTCAAGCCGACAAACTTCCTTATTTTGGACTGTTGATCCTTCCTAAAACACACACCCCAAAAGAAGTTGGAATTTTGGGAGAACTAAAAAATTCCCCTCCTACAAGCCATCAAAGATGTGCATATATACAACAAATTCATCAAAGAGGAATGTCTTAAGAGGCAAGGATTGAGAAGGAAATATGCCCCTACTATCAATGTCGTTGGGCAACTAGCTGACCTAATGTTTGGGAAGATCACAATCCAAAAGTATTTGGATCACGCAACCCCGGTAATACATGTACACATTAACAACATTGTAGTCCCCAACGCCCTCATTCATCTACGGGTTGCAATCAATTTCATGACCAAGGAGACTATTCTCAAGCTTAATCGCCAAGGAGCCTTAAGGAAAATCACCATAGTGCTACATCTTGCTAACAAATCCATAGTAGCACCAGAAGGCATCATTGAGGATGCAATGGTTTCCATTGATTCCTAGGAGTACCCTACTGATTTCCTTGTTCTCCATCTCAAAACCAATTTCAATGGCTATTCTCTTATCCTAGGAGGACCTTTGTTGGCTTCCATTGATGCCTACATCAATTGTAGAGTTGTAAATATGACAATCACAAATGGCTAGCTAAGAAAACAACTTGTTCTTGATATCGTTGCTCAACCCATTGTTGAGCATGATTTTCATATGTGGGTAGAAGAGGAAGAAGAAGAAGAAATCTATCATTCATCACCCTACCCCATTTTTACATTAGAAACTACTATTGGTAGCAAGGAATTGCATGAGGACGGCCTAATTGAAAAATTTATGCAAAATAATTATCTTGCTACGATGAATATTGATGGCCTAAAAGAAGAATCTTTAGGACAACCTGCATGCTATCAAGACATCTCATGTGAAGGTTCAATCACTATTGGTTTTGACCAAAGTAATGTAAAAATCATAGAAACTATTGCCCCCAAATCTCTGAAAATCAACCCTTTTTTTCAACTAATCAAGAAGAACAATTTCTCATTATTTTGAGATAGAATCTTGATGTTTTTTCATGGGATTACAAACAGATGACGGGAGTTCACCCCTCTATATGTGCTCATCATATACACATTGAGGAATACCATAAACCTATTTTCCAACCTCATAGAAGAATGAACCCTGCACTAAAGGACATTGTAAAAGAGGAATTGTAGAAATTATTAGATGTGAGTTTTATCTATCCAATTTCGTACAGTGAGTGCATGTTACCTTTAGTAATTTTTCCTAAGAAGAATGGGAAATGGAGAGCTTGCATTCAGATACATTGAAAATGGCACCAAGAAAGATCACTTTCTTTTTCCTTTTATTTACCAATTTCTGAATGCTCTTATAGGAAAGAAGTTTTTTTCATTTCTAGTTCGGTTTTATGGGTATAATCAAATCCAAATAGTCCTAGAGACTAGAATAATACTACTTTCACCTATCCATGAGGGGCCTTTTCCTACAGGGTCCTTCCATTTCGCTTATGCAATGCCCTTACCACTTTCTATAGGGCGATATTGTGTATTTTCTCTGACCTTCTGCATGAAAGTTGAGATTTACGTGAATGACTTCACACCTTATGGAGATGTTTTTCAAGAAGCTCTCTCTAGCCCATGTTAGGTTTTGTAAATATGTATAGAGATGAATCTCTCCTTAATCCAAGTGCCAATATTTTGTGAATTCAAGAATTGTTCTAGGCCACTTCCTCTCTAAAGAAAGGATTTAGGTTGATCCCAATAAAGTTTCCATTATTAGAAATGTTCACGTCCTGCAAAAACAAAAAGATGCTAGGAGCCTTTTAGGATGTGTTAGGTACTATAGGATATTTATTAATGATTTCAACAAAATTGATTCACCTTTGTTTGTCAACTAAAAAGAGATTCAATTTTTTGTTGGACATACCTATGTCAAAAGACATTTGAAGAACTTAAAGATAGATTGACAACTACACTAGTCCTTAGGGGCCCAAATTAGGCCTTGTCTTTCCACATTCACATAAATGCATCAAAAAAAGAAGTGGGGGAAGCATTGGGGAAGCTTGAAGGTAAATTTCCTTATGCCATATATTTCATTAGTAAAAAAATTTCCAAGGTTAAACTCAATTACATATTTACCGAAGAAGAACTTTTGTCTGTTGTGCATTCTTTGAATAATTTCAGGCACTACATTACTAGATATCAGGTTTTTATACACATTGATCATGTAGCCTTTAAGTAATTGATGAATAAACCTAATGTAAATGCTCGAATATTATATGGCTATTGATGCTACAAATATTTGATATAAGCATGGTTGATAAACCAAGGAAATAAAAAGTTGTTGTAGATTCCTTGTCTAGGCTAACCTTTTTGCGGAAAATGAAGAGATGGTGTATGACCAACTTCCTGATAAGAACCTCTTTTCCATATAATTATCGTCTCCATGGTCTGCTGATAAGAAAAATTTTTGGTCATTGGCCAATTTCCCCCTAATTGTCTTCAAAGGAAAAGAGCAAAAGTATCATGAAAAGTGCTCCTTATACTTGGACTTGGGGAAACCTCTTCAATTTTGGGCATGATCAAATCATAAGGAGATATGTAAGAGAAGATGAGGTCTATGAAATTCTCTCAACATGTCATGATGGAAACTGTGGCGGCCATTTTTCTTCTAAGATGACAAGCTACAAGATTCTTCAGGAAGGATACTACTGGCCTACTCTTCATCAAGATGCCAAGAGATACAATACAAAATATGATCAGCGTCATAAGATGGAAAAAACTACTAAGAGGGATGAGATGCCCCTACAACATCAAGTGACTTTTGAGACATTTGAGAAGTGTGGCATGAACTTCACTGACTCTATTGACCCTCCATATGGATAGAAGAAGTACATCATTGCTTTCACAGATTATTTGACCAAGTGGGATGAAGTGAAGACAATCAAGGAAGAAACAAAATAGAAAGTAGCAAAGTTTCTAAGAGAGAACATTTTTTACAAATTTGGTTTCACAAAGGTACTAGTGAAAGACCAAGGTTCACAATTCGTTTCCAATCTAATAGAGGGGATAATAAGGCAACATCATACCAGACATATAAAATCCACCCCATATCACCCTCAAGCTGTTGGGAAAGTGGAGGTGACAAATAGAAAATTGGAAAGTATTTTGACTAACGTAGTTAGCAACAAAAAGAAAGATTGGGACCAAAAGCTTGTTGAGTCTACTTGGGCCTATAACACTATGTGGAAGGCCACCACTGGGTTTACTCCCTTTGAGTTGGTCTATGGAAAGAATTCCGTATTGTCCATTGAATTTAAGTATAATACATTGAGAATGGTAGCACAAGTTGACATGGACATCATAAAAGATTAGGAAGGGAAATTACAACAACTAAATGCACTTGATAAACTTAGGATGTAATCTCTAATCACGCTGAAGTAGTTCAACTGCAAATAAACGTTTGGCATGATAAACACATAAAGGCTAGAACCTTCCAAGAGGTTGATTGGGCCCTCTTGTATGATTCTAAGTTCAGATATTTCAAAGGAAAACTCATGAACAGATGGCTCGGAACTTATCTGGTTGAAAATTTCTACAATAATGGCTCAGTTTAGATCAGGACAATTGATGAAGAGAAAATCCTGCTTCTAGTGAATGGTTATAAATTAAAGTTTTACAGGAAGCCCCTCCAAACCTGGATGAGTTTGATGATTCAATAAGAAACAAAATAAATGTGATTGAGAACATTAAAGTTCTCAATCCATTCAATCCCTGATAAAACATAAATCAAGAAAAGAAAAACTAAAAAGGAGTAAACGAGAAAAAACGGTAGGTGAAAACCTTCCTTGAGGCACCTGAGGCAGGAACATAGGCTGAAAAACTCCCTGAGACAGCCAGTAAGCCTGAAGAAAAGAAAAAAAATAAAAATAAAAAGATCCCGAGGTGAAAACCACCCTTGAGGTACTTGGGGAAAACCAACTAAGGTTTAAAACCTCCATGAAGTAGCCAGTGGGCCTCATAATAAAAAAAAAAGAATAAAAACAAAAGATGAGGACAAAAATTCATTTTTGTTTTGGTTGACAACAACAGAGTTGCAGAAGTATGGTGAGTATGTTGGCCCTCACTTCATCCTCTTCTTCCATTTCTCCGCCACTTCCTACCCTTCTCAATCTCATCCCTAGCTCGCCACTTTGAAGTACCTTGAAAGCCCACTTGGGAAAGTAAAACTCAATGGAACGACTCACCTTCTAGTCAAAATTATTTCTTCCCCCAACAATCTCAAGCAAAAACATTCCAAAACTATAGACATCTGATTTATCTGTGACGGGACCCAGATCTTTGTCATATAGCTCTGGCGCAACATATCCTGGTGTCCCTCTCCCGCCCGTCATTGATACATGGTCGTTTTCTTGGGGCAATGTTTTGCGAGACCAAAATTAGAAACTTTTGGTGTGAAGTCGACATCCAGCAATATATTGTGGGGTTTGATGTCGAAATGTATAATGCATTTGTCGCAATCCTCATGTAAATATGTAATTCCACGAGCAACACCCAAAGCAATTGTATAAAGTTCTTCACATGTTAAGACTTCCTCATTCTCTTTTTGGCCAAACATAAACTTCTCTAGAGACCCATTAACCATGTACTCATATACCAATGCACTTGTAAAGCTTTCAAAGCAATACCCCAACATGTGAACCAGATTAAAGTGATATACACATCCAATAGTGGCCACTTCATTCTTGAATTGGGTCTCGCTGTGCCTGTGCCTATCAAGAACTTGACAACCACTAAAGAACCGTTCCGAAGCTTTCCTTTATACACCACGCCAAAACCTCCTTCACCTAATTTTTCAATGAATTTGTTTGTGATCTTCTTGAGTTGAGAGTGTGAGTATCTGATAGGCATTTCAAAAGCATATTCCCTTAGATATTGCTCCACATTTGAAATAGGGTTACGACAAGAAGTGGTTTTCTATTCTATGCGTAATACACTAGGAATAGTACCACCATTGCTGTCAGTGAAATCCTCCAACGGAGCAACTGTTGCGTAGTGGAGGCCCCACATAATGGTTTTGGGGCTTAGATCCCGTGATTTACGGTAATGATATTGTAAAAGTTTTGCAAAGTGTGAAATGTAATAGATTGAGTCAAAGGGTTGTTCGCCGAAAATAATATAAAATTATAGGAAGTGAGTCAGCCTGCCTATGGTCCGCGGACCATGGGAATGTATAAATAGAGTGAGGCTCTAAGGGTAGAGGCAGTTTTTGGGGAGAGATCTATTGTGTAATGGGTTTATGAAGAAACGGGTCTTTGAGTGTCTGTAAGTCTGAGTCAAGGGGGTTGGGAGATAGATAGAGGCTCTGCAACTGTGTGCATAAAGGCCTAATAGAGTCTGTAGCTATGTGTACGGACCCCTGCAGCGGAGTGCGCAGGGCAGATTTGGTTGTATTGACAAAAGATAAATAAAGATAAGAATTTCTGAATCATTGTGTGCTTTCTCGTAAATCTATTTGTTGCTTATGTTATAAATTTACGCACTGTCCTTAAGTATTATGATTACACACATTGGGTTTTATTGTTAGATGTTTTCTTAAGGATCGTAAGACAAAGATCAGATCTGTAATAAATTCATTAATAAGAAAGTGTATTGTAGCACAGAGTGGTGCGAGGCCACATAACGGTTCATGACCCCTCCAAACCACATCCAAACATCCCAAGGGTGTGGAAACCTGGTTCTAGCACCCTCCCAT